>PVJS01029303.1:0-24876 GCA_004027185.1 Glis glis
AGGAGGAGGAAGGAGAAGGAGGGAGGGAGAGAAAAAGAAAGGAGAAGGGGTTAGGTGTGAAGTTGTATATAGAGAGAAGGAGGGACAGGGAGGGAGGGAGAGAGGGAGGAGCTGCAAGCAGTTGTTCAAAAGCAAATAAGCACTTCAATTATGTGCAAATTAGTCCATAATTGTTCACAGGGTATTATAACACTTGATTAGTGCCCCAAATTGCTAAACATTGTCAAAACACATACCCCTGTCTAACTAAAATTTGCCAAGTAGAATGACAGGAAGCAGCAAGATCTCACAAAGGATCAAGGTCCTTTTCTAACCCTACTGATGCTCTCAAATTATCGACACATTCAGTTCCTACAGTGTTTAGTGCTCTGCTAAGCTCGCCCTTGGTGATAGCTCAGAGAGATTTCACAAATACTTTGATGGAGAAAACAAGAAATCACAGCATTGGAATTTTCCCACAGGTATCAGGAAATCGTGACCTTGGTCCTCTTCATTGTAATGGCCCTGCTGTGGTTCAGCAGAGATCCTGGGTTCGTTTCTGGTTGGTCTGCACTTTTTTCAGAGTAAGCGCTATATGTTATGTTTGTCAGTCCTTTCTGATTTATACTCCGCTTGTCTCCTGCGCAATTCCTGTAACATGGAAAGAGTGTATGAGATTTTTTTTCTTCCTTTCTTTTGAAAAGTTATTTTTATTTCTAGTCTTTTCTGGAAACAATAATTACAAGGAATGAAATCTAAGGTAAGACCAACAGAAAGAATAACCATACTGTCCTGCAACTAAAAACACAACCATGGTCCTTTAAACAAGACGGTTACCATACTTAGAAAACTAGAAACACGGTGCTTGCATTGCATGCCTGGCTCCCACTTACTTTGGGCAAATTGATGATCTCTCTTTCCACATCTGTAAAATGGAGATATTAATAGCACCTGGGATGGTGCTGCTCTTTTCAATATAAAAAGTGCTATATAAATGTTTATCATAGCCCAGTATGATGGTGCACACCTGCAATCCCAGCACTTGGGAGACTGAGACAGGAAGATTGCAGGTTGGAGGCCAGCCTCAGCAACTTAGTGAGACCTTCAGCAACTTAGCGAGATCCTATTTCAAAATAAAAAAAAAAAAAATAGAAAGGACTGGGGATTTAGCTTGGTGGCAAAATGCTCCTGGGTTCAATCCCCAGTACCAAAAAAAAAAAAACAAGAAAAAATGTTTGTTATGTGCAAGAATGCTACCCAGTGCTTCTTAATAATCTGACATGAATTCATATTCTGATTTTTTTTACCAACTTATTTATTTTTACTTCTATGGAGGCCTATTTATTAGGTTCAATGTCTTGTCTTTCTTTTCATTTATGTACATTTTTTTGAGGTACTTCACTAAAAATTCAACCCAGCCTCCATTTCATAGATAAGGAATTCCTGAATAAAACTGATTTTAGATGCTTATGCTGGAAGCTGGCTAGAGTTAATTTTAAATCTCAATGTTTTATATGCCAGCAGTCATTGCTGAGTCATATCAAGCAAGGGGGAAGATTGCAGCAAAATTTTCTAAATTAAGAGCCATCCTACGTGTCAATATAAATAATTTGGTTTTGAGATTTGTGTTCCCAATCTATATTTCACTGAAATATTCTAATTCCTAAATTCAGCAGATTTCTGACTTGGACTTCCTGCCTTACATCCTTTAGCAAGAATCCATATAGTTTGGGAACAGAAACCAAAATTTTTTGAGTCAGATGTATTCTGGCCACATAGGATAAGAAACTTTTCCCTCTCTGAATTGGAGCCTTCTGACTTTAGTCATTGCCAATATATTTTAGGAAGTGCAAAATCCGAATTCAAATTTCTAATGACTGTACAAGTTAAGCTATGCAATGTGATAGCATGTTTTTAAAAGATCGGCTTCAAAATTATGGAACCAGCCTAGGTATCCATCAACAGATGAATGCATTACAAAATTATGGGATATATGCACAATGGAATTCTACTCAGCAATAAAGAAGAACAAAATTATGTCGTTTGCTGGAAAATGGATGGACCTAGAGAACATTATTTTAAGTGAGATTAGCTAGTCCCAGAAAGTAAAGGGTCATATATATGTTTTCTCTCATATGCGGAAGCTAGGGAGTAATCGGGACACAAGAGGGACTTTAGATAATGGAGGAAAAATTCCAGTGGAGAGAGGGAGGCAGATTAGGGGAGGGACGAGGAGATGGAGAATTAATGAAGGAAACACTTCCATTGACAATATGTATATGTGTGAGAATACCAGTGCCAATCTCACTATCATGGAAGGGAAGGGAGTGGGGAGGGAGCCAGGGGGAAGCTCACCAAGTGCTGTGTGCAGGTATGTCCCTATCACTCTGAACTACATTATGATGCAAGAGTACACCGCACAAATAAAAATATATTTAAAAAAAGAATCGGCTTCAGTTTTATAAACATTTTGCTTCCCTTAGGAGGAAAACTTCATTTTGAGAGGCCTAAGCAAACAGCATCATCTAATTATTCAAAGCAAGTTATTATTTAATACCTGGTTAGTATTTGCAGTTTTATAATAGGATCTAGCTTAACAAAAAAATAATTCTTCTCCCTTTTAAAACCCAACTCCTACCATCCTAGATATAGAAAATCTTTTTCTAAGCACTAGTGTATAAGAACTAAACGAAATCAGACAACAGCTAATAATGAAACAGGCAAAAATCCCAACAGGAAATTCCATATAATCCATTTCTAAGTTTTATTCCTTATGGGATGATAACATAATTCAGGAGAAGTTTTGTTTGTAACTGGAAATCAGTGTATTTGTTATGGGCAGGTGCTCATGTCGCCTAGCATTCAGAGAGAAAACAATGGGAAAGGGAACAAAGGTTTTAGAGGGGCTGGGAAACATAAGCCTAATTGACAGACCTCCAACAAATAAAATCTGCATAAGCTCAATGTTTTATGATACTGAGACATCCTTATTCTGTGAACTAAAAATAAGTCAAAATAATAGTTTTAACAGTCTTTTGAAAATAAATTATTCAATATTTATGCCTTGGTTTTATTTAAAGTATGTAGCTTGCAGAATATATTTGTTACATAGAGGTTTTAAGCATTTATAATTTCTAAAGCTAGTCTGATCTATTAAGATTTATAGCTACCACCTAATGTTTTTGTTCCATCTGTTAGAACCTGGATTGAATTCAATGTGTCTTTTCATATAAAACAAAATCTAGTTACATGATGCCTTGCCCAAGTTGGCAAAAATTCAACTAAAATAAAAGAATAAGGAAAAATAAAAATTGTAAGTATTGGTCAAGTTGGTAGAATAAATTATGCCATTATAGGTTTTTAGGCAACAAGGAAAGAAAATAAGTCTCTATTTAAGGGAAGTAAACTGCTTTTAAAAATTGTTAGGTTGAGAAAAATAATGCACTTCTTTGATTATTCAGATTTTTCAAGTAAATTACAAAAGCTGAGAAGTTCCTATATATAGAAACATTACTGAGTTACAAGACAGAGTAATAGTCCTTATGATGTATATACTTCTTTGCAGGCTATGAAAATGCACTTAGCTACTATTGCTATCTTCTAAAGCTGTATTCTAATTATTTACGCCTGTTCCATTTATATCTGGTCTCCAGGTGCTTCTTAACTGTTGAGGCTTCTGGGAACCTGTCTTATTTGCTGGAATGGCTTGGTGATTCTAGGACCCCATCTGTTCCTGAATCACTCTTAATTTGTACTGTGATCATTTATAAGCATCTCATAAACCATCCCAATAATTAATATTCTTGATTGAGTTTCACAGAGTGCAAAGCATTAAATGGGTTGATTTCATTTCTATGATATGGCTAGGACTTATAACTGCAGAAGCAGGTGTTATATCTTAGAAAACAGATCAATTCCTTTTCACAGTTTATAGAAGAGTTTGGCAGGACTCTAGCAACATCATCCCTTGCCACAATTCAATAGGAGTATGTTAAAAATCAGTTATACAGGGTTTTACCTACTGCAGCAATTGTTTCAACCTCAATTCTCTGCCAATGTCATTAAAAGAAATAATTCAAAGAAAAAATTGGTTAACAAATCTGCAAGCTTACCTAAAAGGGAAATTTGTCTTGTTGGGACTAATATGTCAGTACCTGTATATGTGTTATTAAAGATAAGGAACATACATGAGAACATGGGGAATGTGGTTTGAGATGATGGATTCTAGAACGTTATGTCTTTCAACTGGAAATCCAAAGACTTTTAGAGAAGATTATCCAGAGTAAATAACTTATACTACCACTACCACTTAAATGTTATTAGCTTAATCAATTGGTGTTTTAACTCATGTAAGGCCTTAATGCCATTTTTAATACACACTTTTTTTCAGATACCATGGCTATGCTACAGATTCAACTGTTGCCTTACTGATAGGACTCCTTTTCTTTCTAATCCCAGCAAAGATATTGAATAAAACTACACCGACAGGAGAAACAGGTAGAGTATCATTTTTAACTCTAGTTAAATTTGACCAAAAAGCAAGAAAAAAAAAGATAAAATTTCATCAGTTTCATTTAGCACTTGGAACAGAAGGAATGGCCATGCTGACAAATCCCTGGCTTAGCACACCCTGTTTGCCCACCACACCCCATATTCAGCCAGCTTGTATCTTCTACTCACAAGATAGGTCACCTGATTTTGCCGAAGGTAGATTTCCATATGCACCATGGTTAGGGTTCTGCTACTGACCTATGATAAACCTGCTTCCCCTGCCATAATCAGAGTTAACTCTACTATCAGCAACATAGAAATAAGAACTTGGAAGTCACTACTTCCTGATGAGCTCTTGGTAGATGCTGAGCATCTAAAAAGGTGATGTGACTTTCAGGAGAAAGATCATTTACCTCCTCCTCATAGTTCTGGAGGAAGAGAACATCAACTGCACATGGCCATAATCCAGGGTCACAACTGAAAGAAAAGCTATTCAGCGGAGTCTTCATTCTATTTTATAACACATGGACAAAGAAGCATGCACATTTGCATGAGCACGCACTCTCCCACATATGCCTCCTTGAACCTTAAAATAAGGTTCATTCATGTCTATGTTTCATACCGACATAGCATGCTTTCTGTAGTCACTTTCCTGTATCCTCAATGTGGAACAGGTAGTTTATAATAGTCTGGAAACAGACTAGTGGAGTTGCAGAATTTGGGTTTGATTTTGGTTTTCTTTGTTGGTTTTTACTGGGATGGGACTGAGATTTTTGTGCAGGGTTGGCCTACCTGACTCCTTGAATCACCATCCATAAATGATGAATGCGTCAGATTTTCAGGACATGATATATATGAATGGCATGAGGTAGAAATAAATGCCTTTTGCTCTTTACTTCAGATTAGAATATCTCCATAAGTGTTAAAGAGGTTCATTCCTGTAAGTCCATGAAGACTCAACTGTTGCACTCAAAGCCCTAAGGCCCAGCATTGACAAGTACCAAGGAACCAATGCTTAGCTTTAGCTTTCCTGGTTCCTACGTCTGAATCCCTCTCTCAGATGGATACTTGGCCCTATCCACCTTTCTCTCTGCCCTCATTCTTTAACACCTTTCCTCCCTCGTTCAGTTTTTGTTTTAAAGTGACAGATAAAAGCTGGGCATGGTGGCACACACCTGTAATCCCAGTACTTGGAAGGCTGAGACAGGAGGATCACAGGTTTGAAACCAGCCCCAGCTGAGGGAGACTCTCAGCAACCTAGCAAGACCATGTTTCAAAATAAAAAATAACAAGGGCTAAGGGTGCTGGGGGAGTAGTTTAGAGGTAGAATGCCCCTTAATTCAATCTCCAGCACCTCCCCCACAAAACAGATAAAGTAAAATATACTAAATTTTATATAAGAGGCACCTTTCAGAGATGCTTGCATTTCAACAGGATTTGTGGTCTTAATCCAAGTAAGGAACTTGGTAGTAAAATGTTGGTCATCAGTGAAGATAGGTTTGGTTTGGATTTGGAAGAAGAAGAGAAGGAGACTTAATAGAAACCTTATAATCTCACCATGTAGAAGGCTGTCTGTTACTGATGTTAAATAGGGATAATGTGCTCTTGATTGAACTTATTTATATCAACAAATCAATGGAGAACCCAAATATCAGAAGTCTTTATAGTAATTGCTTCATAGCATTATCATTCTTACAAATGACACTTTTATTTTTATTCTGAACTTTGAATTTCTTTAAAACTGGAATTCACATGAATTTATTATGATTACCCTTACAATTTAAAAATAATATAGGCGGGGCATGGTGGCACTCTTGTAATCCTAGTACTTGGGAAGTTGAGACTCGAGGATTGCAGGCTCAAGGACAGCCTTAGCAATTTAGTAAGGCTCTCAGCAACCTAGTGAAACCCTGTTTCCAAATAAGAAATAAAATTGGTCTGGGGGTATAGCTCGGAGGTAGAATGCCTCTAGGTTCAATTTCCAGTACCACAAAAATACATACATATATACATACATACATATTAGTGAATAATAATTTAAATTCAAATTGATAATATTAAATCCAGTGAAATATTACATTTTATATAACAAAAAAATGTCTAGTCAAATGTGCTGTGTTACTCATAGTAGGAGGAGTGGAATGAAAGAATAACATTATACATGACAATGTTAAAATTTATAGTAATATATTTCAAAATATGATCCAAAGGGTTTTTCCAAGTTATAAAGTTGTTTTTCCTTTTTTATAACATAATGTTCTACCCAGGCTAAGTGAACCAACGTCAAAATCAAATCTCTTTTAAAAACAACATAGGAAGCTGAGCGCGGTGGAGCACACCTGTAATACTAGTACGTGGGAGTGTGAGACAGGAGGGTCACAGGTTCAAGACCTGCCTCAGCAACTTAGAGAGACCATGTTTCCAAATTTAAAAAAAAAATAGGGCTGCGGGCATGGCTGGGAGGTAGAATGACTCTGGGTTTAATCCGCAGAGTACGCGCGTGCACACACACACACACACACACATAAATAAATAAAAAATAAAAACAACATAGGGATATTACAAACTTCCTGTGAGATAACTGTTAGGATACTGATTAATGTTCATATAGTGATGACTATTTAGGATACTGATTTGTTGTATTGTCATATTTTTAAGCAATATTTAACTGAAGGACTTTCATTTTGCAGTTGCTTTTGATTACTCTGCACTGATTACTTGGAAAGAATTCCAGTCGTTCATGCCCTGGGATATAGCCATTCTTGTTGGTGGAGGGTTTGCCCTGGCAGATGGCTGTGAGGTAATACACTGTATTTAAGATACTTAGCAATTAACAAGACTGCTTAAAAGAAGAACACGGAGATATTGAAACCTTTGGCATATTCAACTATATTATCATTTAATGAAGTCGATTTCAATAGGCATGCAATGAGTATACCACACGGATGAGGTGAGTTCAGAGTTCAGGAATTTTTACAGGCTGCAAGCATAAAACACTTTTTATGGTGTTCTAGCACATCAAAAGAAATAAAGCAAAGAAAGTTAAAAATTTTAATCCACAAAATAGTATTAGAATTGAAAAAAAAAGATTTCTGTAAAACGAGTGTGAACGGGAACTGCAGAATCAAAAGCTCTGGGGGCAGAGTAACACCTCAGAATTACTACCATAGACTATGTGTACATGCATGAATATACCAATGTCATTCGTAGCACTCTGTACTGGGAAGGGGGGAAATGGGGAGGCGGGGGGGGGCACCAAGTGTTGTGTGCATGTATGCCACTGTCAACATGATTTACATTATGATGTGAGATTATAATGCACCAATAAAAAAATAAAATAAAAATACTAAAAATGTAAAAAAAAAGAAGACTAGCTTAGTAAGATAAAACATATAAAAATAGTATGTCAAGTGACTCCTAGAGGAACATATTTTTTGTTTGTACCTTTACCTCATTTAATGATGAATTTGAGGGGCTCTTGGATTTCAATATACCATGGTCCTATTGTTGTCAAAAAAGGAGAATGAGAGCCAGGTGTGGTAGCGCACGCCTGTAATACCAGTACTTGAGAAACTGAGACAGGAGGATTGCAGGTTCAAGGACAGCCCCAGTAAGTAGTGAGACTCTCATTAACCTAGCGAGATCCTGTTTCAAAATGCAAATAATAAAATAGGGGTGGGTGTGTAGCTTGGAGGTAGAATGACCCTGGGTTCAATCCCCAGTACCACAAAAACAAAAACAAAAAAGAAAAATGAGAAATAATGTTAGTCTTAAATGTACTTAATAAGCTTCTAGTGACTAAAATCTGGAGAGAATTTCACATAACCATGCCTAATATTATATTATGTCCAAGGTTAGGAAGAAATAAAAACATCATGAGGAAGGTAGTAGACTACTTCTTGGACCTATGTATCCAGCTGACATGACGCAGCAGGTTAGGAAAGTCCTTGTCCCTTGTAATCACCCTATTCATCGCAGGGTGACTGGAAGAGAAGCATCTTCTCTAAAAATGCCATGAAAATCCTTTACTCTTACACTAATTAAAAGCACTCAGTGGTGGTTGACGCCTGGATTTCTAGTACTTGGTATGCTGAGACAGGAGGATCGCAGATTTGGGGCCAGCTTCAGCAACGTAATGAGACTCTCTGCAACCTAGTGAGACCCTCCCTGTTTCAAAACAAAAAATAAAATAGGGCTGAGGGTGTGGTGCAGAGGTAGAATACCCTTGGCTCAATACCCCCACCCCCCCCAAAGAAAGAAAACTCTAGAAACAAAAGCCACTCATTTTTGGATTTCATAGACTTTTGTGTAATATGCAAAGCTTATGGCTGCTCCATCATCAAACTGAGGAGAACAGGGAGAGAGGTGTTGTGTAAGTGCTTTGGCTTCTAGAAGGTTACATTTTCATACTTCTCCAAATAAATGGTTTTCTCTTTTCTCTCTTCTTGATAACCTATTGGGAGACTGTTCTTTGCTTCTAAGTTCTTTTGCCAATTTTCTGCATAGTATTTAGATACTGACCTTTTAACAAGAGGATTTAGTAATAGCTGAAAGTCTTGGAAATTGTCTCAATTCTGAGTACCTTTTATGAAAGTGTTTTAGGCCTAGATATGGCTTGCCTGATAGACTATTCATATAGAAATGGTAGAAAGATAAGACAATTACACTTTTCCACTAGTTCAGCAGTAATGAGATCTGAATTCTCAGAATAACTTCCATTCCTATGTCTGTTTATTTGAACCGCGAGGAAATCAGGATGAGAAGTCTGGTACTGAAAGGAAGTTGACTCACCTCGTCTCCCCAGAATATCTGTCTAGACTGGAACCCAGAAACTCAAAATGGCTCTCAAAGCATAAACCAGACCCTCAAACACAAAATTGGAGGAAGGGAAGAGGTGTGGATTTAGTCTGATGCACCAAGATCTCTCGGGGAATAATTAGGGAAACCATGGATGAAGGTCTTGTTTGCTATAAAAAACCCCAACATCCAGAATCCAGTATCTGCAAGAATACTAAGAATTACCCAATGATGACCTGGACAGACTTCAGCTGTGGACTTAAAAGACTGTGGCTGTAGGCCAGTATGCCCCTAGAGGCTGATATTACACGAGATTTGGAAACAATTAACTTTTTAGAAATTTTGTTTCTAATTGTAATTAGTCTCTCAAATATACAGAGACAGATAAGACTTCTAGGTATAAATAGTGAGATAGCAGTTACAGTGGCCTTCAGCTCATTGCAATTACCCCGCTCTTCAGTGCTCCTCGATTTGTTTTAACATGATTGATTTCTCACAAGCTGGTAGACACTTTCAAATTATTTTATTCATGTATTTATTTATTTGTTCTGGGGATTAAACCCAGAGGCAGTCTATCTCTGAGCTATATCACCATCCCTTTTTATCTTTTATTCTGAAACAGAGTCTAACTAAGTTGCTGAGGCTAGCCTTGAACCTGGGATCCTCCTGCCTCAGCCTCCCAAGTACTGGGATTACAGACATGAGCCACGATGCCTGGCTGACACTTTCAAATTCTTATCAGTGAATAATGTCTCCTCTCCCTGTTTCACAAATTCCTCAAAAATTTTCCCCTAAGGTAAACGTGAAAGATTAAACACTGTTTCTCATATCTCCACTAAATTGGCATGAGCACAAGAAAACAGTGTTAGTAAAGACAAAAACCATATGTCAGGGTCAATAACAGACAAGAGATGTTGAAAAATTTAGAAGATGGAAATAGGATATTTGAGGGGTGACTTCATAAGACTAGAAAAATAGTGAACGATGAAATATGTAGGCTCACAAATGAAAATGCCAACAAGAAACAAGATGATTTATCCATATGATCTTGAAAAGGCTCAGGAACTGGAGTTAGCAGATAACACTGAAAGCTAGGGTAAAAGCCAGAGCTGAATATTGAGGCTAGTTTAAAAACTGTAAAAGGGGCAGTGAGCCTCTTAGATACTGTCCCCAGTCCTGAGTAGACAGTCATCTCTTCTTTCTCCTCCCTGGCAGAAAATTGAGGTTTACTCTGTAGCAAAATCAAACCAATGAGATATTGGCACATGACTCAGCCACCTACAGTAGTCTTCCTTTCAGCAATTCTTGCCTGGCACCGAGACCTTGTGGCCATCATTTTATTGTTTTTCTCTTTAAATGAATACATAGCTGAGAATCACTAGACAATTGGGAGAGCTTCTGATATAATAACTAATGACAAAAAATAAACACAAAAACAAAAAGAAATGAAACACAGGAAAAAAGTAAGGAAAATACATGAAGTCAAAGAAAATTATAAAAATTTGTCATTGATGCCTCAAAGAGATGTTAGAAATATTAAAGGCATGAAACTTAAACAGAATCTTACTTTTTTTTAAAAAAAGGAATAGGTAGAAAATAAGAAAGTCCACTGATGATTAGAAATATGATACCAGAAATTTTAAAATTTCAGTAGCAGTGTTAAAAAAGAAGTTTGAGCAGAATCCCAGAAATAGAACAGCAAGGTAAAAGAAAGTAAATATTTAAAAAGAGAGACAAGAATACTAGAGCATCAGTCAAAAATGTCTGTTAACTAGCAGAAATTTCAGAAAGAGCGGAAAAATAGAAAGGAAGGACATATCCAAAAATAATATAAGGAATTTCTCAGAAATCACTACTTAAAGATTCTAGACTAACAGAGCTACTGAGAGTCAAATACCAAAGCATTTCATTGTAGACTTTTGGCACCCTGGGGATTAAGACATGATCCCTGTGGCCTCCAGAGGGGGGAATAATATGTGGTATAACCTTTTCCACATCTAATCAGACATAGATAAAAACACGTTCTTGAAGTATGTGTATTCTAGGATGAATTTATGTCAATGTGACTTAAATAGTATGCGTTTTCCATCTAAAAGTCATAAACAAAAAATATATAAAAAACCCACAAATAGCACACAAATGATAGATAGTATCCACATCTGTGGTGGTTGTGCCAACTTTTGAATGGAGAGTTTACTGCTTGTAAATAAAGCTTTTCTGGTGTCAATCCTAGCTGGTCATGAGCATAAGGTTTCATACATGCTATAATTGACTGAAATTATCTCACAAAAGGTGGCCTTTCCCTTTCATTTAGTGGAGAAACACAGAAAAATATACCTGCTATTCTGAGTGCAGCTCATTTTTCAGACTACATAACAATGAATCAAAGATCAGCATGTGATCAGATTCAATAAATCAAATGGAAGCCACAAGAAATGGATCAATGACTTAAAACTGCTGAGTGACAATTATTTCAAATCTAAAATTCTACAAATGCTGAATCAAAGTATCAAAGTATCAAAATAATAGAAATGTAAAATAATACCAAAACAATGTAAAAAGAAAACAAAATTGTTTTCGGACATACCTTCCATGCACCAATTCTCAGGAAGTTATAGAAGGATGTGTTTTCCCAACACAAAAGTGTAAATAAAAAAGGGTTCCCATAAAAGGGGAAGGAGAATGGAATTCACAGGAACAAATTTAAAGAACATTAAAGAGTAAATTTAAAGAACATCTAGTCCAGATGGATCAGAAGAAGGGAATATTCCAGAATAGACATCTCTGTGAGAAAACATGAGAAAAAAAAAACTCCTATTACCTGGTAAGTTTGCCTATTTGTGGAGGAGTTTTCCATTTTTATTGGAGAGTGATGAATTAATGACAGATACTTAGACAACTAACCAAACGAAAGAATGAAGCAATTAGTTCCTAGGAAAACAAGCAAAGAAAAGTATAATATCAAAAGTAACTATATCCATAGAATATTATGTGGCTCAACTATGAATGATATTTATGTAATCATAGTGGTAAACATTAAACATTAATTTAACCAAAATTGTTGATACACAAGTATGGGGAAATGAAAAGACAGTAAATATGGGTATGGTAGATAGTGTAAGAAAACCAAATCCTTATATAACATATTAGAAAATCACTAAATAATGTCTAAGTGTGAAAATTAGGAATAAAGCATAAAATTAGAATATTATTTTGAAAGATAACTATAGTAATACCTAGATATAGTTATAAATAGCTAATAATGGTTGAAAGTTGTTACCTCTGTAGGATGAAGTGAATCAGGAAGGCTGCTCTTTTCTTAATGCCCCATAGTATTATAGGAGTTATTAAAATATCCACTTGTATTAATTATATAAAATTAAAGTTTAAGTGAAAAATGTGCAAAGACAATTTAAACTTTCTATGGCATGCTCATAGTGTTTAAATAAGACTGGTAACTCCTCTACATTGAAGCCATACAATTCTACCAAACCAGAAAAAAAAATGTGAAATTAAAATTACATTTTAGAAACTGAGTTCTCAGAGCAAATGATGCATGCTTTTGTATGTTTAAATTGGATCTAATTACAATGAATTCTAAATGAATAATGTTGCAAATTTGTTTTCTAGGAATCAGGACTATCTAGGTGGATAGGAAATAAATTATCTCCTCTAGGTTCATTGCCAGTGTGGCTAATAATTCTGATATCTTCTTTGATGGTCACATCTTTAACAGAGGTAGCCAGCAACCCAGCCACCATTACCATCATGTTCCCAATATTGGCTCCCTTGGTGAGTATTTCATTACCCCGTCAATGTTTTCTTCATCCCAAAGAGTAGTGTTGTTTGGACTTTGAATGGCATCCTGTAAGTACTTTATAGAGTGGTCTTTGTACTAACATGCTTGTTTTGGATGACTTTGATGCAACAGAAATATTTTCCATGTTAAAAGAGCATAATCTTAAACCATTTATCTTCTCTCTGACCAGATTTGTTTTGTTTTGGTTTTTCATATGCAAATTAAATGAGAGAGTCATTCTAGATCCATTCCAGCTGGAAGACTTGGGACTCAATGTTTCTTGGAAACTTTGGTATTTAGATCTCTAACACTGATGCTTTTCCCTTCAGAACATCGTTCCTAAATTTCTTAGAAGTGCTTCATATAAGTGATTTTCAGATGAATGAGAAGCTAGGCTTACTGTTGATGTTTAAATATCTTAGACACAGTTCTTTACAACATAGGGAAGAATTAAAAAAAAAAAACAAGAAAGAAGTGGGTTTGCTAGGAGAGGGAAGGAAAGACTTCCCTTTTTCCCACCTAGCTAGCAATGACAAGAAACAGCTTTAAATAAAATGTTTCCCTATTGGGATGGATAAGTTTGGTGAAAGGAAAGCACTTCAAATTAAGAAGGGTTTTTTTTTTTAAAAAAAGAGGAAAGAGCATTGTCTTTCTGGAATTATTCTGTTGCCAGCTCAAAGGGTGTATGTTGTGAGGATCTTGAGCTGATGCTCCAAATTAGAAGAGAAAATGTAAACTGATGGCAAATAATTATTGGCAAGATATTTTGGTATTTTCTCTATTTTATTTCTCAAGATGGAGCAGTTAGAAAATTATATGATGGATTAAGAATAGTAATAACTCTTCTTCTGTAATGATCCCTAAGCAAATTTTAAATTACTTTGCCATTGAAGCAATAAAGTTAGTGGTATAATTAGAAGCTCTGGAGCCAGAGGGACCTAAAACCTTAACTAAGTTCCCCAGCACACCAGCTGCTTATTTGGACAAATTCCTTTAGTCTCTCTGAGCCTTAGTGTTTTTATCTGTTATTTGGGATTATAGTAGCCATTTAATAAATGTCATCATAAAATGTAGCATATATATTGCATTTATTGTATTGTATAATATATTATGTATAAATATATGTATATATGAAACAGTACCACAGCACCTAATGCTAGATAATAATAAAAGATTGCTGTTTTTACTTAGTTACTGGAATAAATGATACTTTATTTTCTAAATGAACTAGAATACAATGTTTAAGTAGGCTACAGTAACCATGGAAACAAGAATAAGAGGAAGAGACACTTTATAAACTTCATTAATATGCATAATTTTATATCGTTAGGTTTCAACCTGCTCCTGGGAGAGTTTATTATAATAAGTTGGTTCATTTCAGCGTTTTGGGCTTGCCCTTCAAATTTTACTTTGACTCCTTCTTATCGTTCACTACAGGCTGAAGCCATTCATGTGAACCCTCTTCATATTTTGCTGCCTTCTACTCTGTGTACTTCATTTGCATTCCTTCTACCAGTAGCAAATCCACCCAATGCTATTGTTTTTTCATATGGCCACCTAAAAGTCACAGACATGGTGAGTTTGCTAAAAGATTATGATCAGATCCAATATACATGTGTGTGTGTGTGTGTGTGTGTATGTGTGTGTGTGTGTGTGTGTGATGTCTTGAATAAGTTCTACTTTTACATACTAATCAACATCAGGAAAAGTTTGACCTGAGTTCTGTTTCTAAAGTTGTGTGCAGGACCAGTCATAGAATTGTGACCATTTTATTATTAAAATAGTGATAACCAGAAGTGGGCATGTTATTAGAATTAAAGGTCACAAATACAAGGATAACTAATGCATAGGTACTGATCTGGAGAAAGGAGATTAGCATAAAGTTGCTCAACACAGCAGCTTATCACCCTGACTCAGACAAAAAGAAGATATAGAGTTAGTGAAATCCACCAATGAAACAGTGCTATGGTTTGCTATCACAAATATCTATTCAACAACATATGTTCTTGAATAAGACATTTGGCTCAGGGCCTGACTAATGAAAAGGCACCTTTCTTGTTCAGATCCTAATACTGGCACCTAAAAACATGAGCAAGTAATAATGGAAAATTTAAGTGATAACACATGCACATATTTGCCAAATGCAAAAGTAGTGTTAGTCAAGGACTTATTTGAGAATATTCTAGTCTTAGCCCAGTTTTCACCACAAACTTCCAAACCAATACAAACAAGAATATAATCTGTCAGTTTGGCGAGCTTACTTTGTAAATACGTTTCCAAGGTAAGGCCTAGCTCCTTTTCTTCCACCCTGATTGCTCTTCCTGAATCCCTGCAACATAAAATTTTTTGAAATATTTATATTCAGAAGTCATGTACTATCCTTTTGGTTAATAAAATGTGTTAATACAATATATGCAATGCCCTATGTGTGTGTTAAAATAAATAAAACCAGGATGTTGGAATAAATGTCTTGCATGGACAGGTAAGAGGACCTCTATAATAATCATTGCTTTGGGGCTCCATGTTTTATGCAGAGAATTCAAGAGTCTGCAAACATTATAAAGGACCAGATAGTTAATATTTGAGACTCCAAGGGCCAGATGGTCTTTGTTAGAAATACTCCACTCCACTATTATATCATGAAAGCAGCTAAAGACAATATGTAAACAAATCTGCATGGCTGTTGTACAATGAAACTGTGCTAACAAAAGCAGATCAGGAGCAGAAGTTTGGCAGTCCCTATTTTAATGGAGATTAATGAGATTGTTTAATGGACTCCAAAATTATGATGTAAGACCTAGAAAAAATAGGAACACTAAGAAAAATGAATACAGGTGACATTAAAAACTTTGAATTTGAGAATATTGACGAGTTAACTAATAATATTAAGAGAATATGAAGGATACAATTATCATATGGTGTCCTGAAACTTATCCATTGAAATATAAAATCACACAACTCCAATTCTCATTTAACATGCAAGGTAGGATTTTTAATGGGATTTTTCTCTAATCAGGATGACTTAGGTGTATTCCTAAGAGAAAACTCCCTGACACTCTATCAAAATAATGTTTAGTTGTGGACAGATTTTCTTTTGACACGAATGGGAGAAGACCCCTTTGTTTAAAGAAATAGCAATTTGAACTCATCATTTAGGAGGCATGTGAACCTGAGATATGCTTCAGCAGCAGTGTTCTAATTCTCCTGTAGGTTTTCTCTCTGGGAGACTGACTTCTGTGCACTTTCCTGTTCTAGGTGAAAGCTGGACTTGGTGTGAATATTTTGGGTGTGGCTGTGGTGATGCTGGGCATGTTCACCTGGATTGAACCCATGTTTGACCTCCACACCTATCCTTCTTGGGCTCCTGCAATTGGTAATGAAACCATGCCATGACAAACACAGAAGTTCTGGCTATTTCATGGTGACTTTGAGGAGCCATCAAGAATTCATTGTAAGAGGTGACCGTATGTTGTTAGTGACACATTCAAATCAAGCATAGTACAGCCTCTGCAATTCCAGAGAATGTTCACACCCTTCTATCAGAACTCGGAATCCATATTTCTTTAGTGATGGAACCAAAGCGTATCGACATGCTTTCATCAAGAAGCCTGGGGAGGAGATTTTGCATGTGGGTGGTCTGCATCTTGCTTCACTGTAGGAATAATTTATCGTTTGGCCTTCAAAGAGGTTTTAGGCCATTTGCTTCATCTTATAGGTGGAGTTCAGGGTAAGGTTTCAAACATCAATTTATTATTTCAGAAACTTCCCATGAAACTAAAACACATAAAGTATACAAATGAGGTATTTGGACAAATCATAGTTTTGTTCAAAGGAATTTGCTGAAAACCAAAAATCAGGGTCATTTGGTATACAGAGAAAAGTTTACTCCGAATGAAATGTGCATTTCCTCACTTTAAAAATCCAACTGGATTATGCTTATTATATGTTTCATAAAAAGTGAGATTGGGCCGGGCGTGGTGGCGCACGCTTGTAATCCCAGTACTTTGGGGGCAGAGACTGGAGGATCTGGGTTCGCGGCCAGCCTCAGCTCTCTCGCTCTCTCTCTCCCTGTCTCTCTCTCTCTCTCTCTCTCTCTCTCTCTCTCTCTCTCTCCTTAGTGAGGCCCTCTGCAACTTCGTGAGACCCGGTTTCAAAATAAAGTATAAAAACTAGGGCCGGGGGCGTAGCGCAGAGGTAGAACGCCCCTGGGTTCAATCCCCGGTACCGAAAAAAAAAAAAAGTGAGATTGAAATAGTCCATAATTCTAAAATTATAGACTGAATCCACTGATAACAGAAAACTCACATATAAGAATTAATTTCTGTTTAACTCCATCAGTACATTAATATTTTATACTTTTATCATCTCTGTACTAAGAAATTCATTTTGGATAACTATGGATAAGGCTTATTATGATTTGCACTATTGGCACAGTATAGTTAGAAAAGAAAGCTGAACATTATAAAACTATTAACATGTTTATGCACATGTATGACAACTTTGCTTAAGGTTTATCTTATTTTAGAAACACATGTCATATGTAAGAAAAAGAGACAAATCTAAATGAGTTATCACTATGTATATAGAAATAAAGTTATATAGCTGTATTATATCAAAGTTGAAATGAAATACCAGAGGAAAAACAAAGAATAAAAATTAAAGTTTGACATATTTAAAAATGAGAAAAGTAAATCATTTATAAACAAACCAAAACAAAGAAAGAAAAAAACTGAACATTCAAACAAACAAACAAAGAGAACATGAAAAAGAGTAAGGTCTTATTGGCATTCCAAATTAAACTAAAGCAAACAAAATATAATAAAAAAATGGTGTGTAGTTAGGAAAAGATGGAAATGTTAGATCACAGAATTCTCATGCTAAAAATAAAATGGAAGACAAGGTCAAAAAAACACCTTTTTAAAATTTTTAATATTCATAAGCGCCTTTGTAGATGATAAAGATCTGGTTTGGATTTTTTGCAAATAAGATTATTTATGAAATTATTATTAGCCAGGTGTGCTGGTGCACGCTTGTAATCCCAATACTTGGGAGGCTGAAACAGGAGGATCTGGGTTTGCGGCCAGTCTCAGATACTTAGTGAGACCCTCCGCAACTTAGTGAGACCCTGTTCCAAAATAAAGAATAAAACAATAGGGCTGGGGGTGTATCTCGGAGGTAGAATGCCCCTAAAGAAAAAGAAATTATTCTTGAAATTAAATATAAAGTGAGTTTTTAAAATTAAATTTCTTTAAAATAATATATTATTAATTGTCCATGCTTATTTATGTTTAATAGCCAATGCAAAATTAATAATTTTTTCAAAGAAAAATTTCTCCACTAAAATCTTAGTACACAGTACTGCTGCTTTGTGAAAATTGTCCACATTCATTCCATTTACTTGTTCCCTATAATATGTTACACATGTATTTATGATTCACAGTATTGATCACATTTCTGGTCTTTTCTAGTCATTCAATGTATTCCTGCCAAGTTATATTACACGGTGGATACATTTTTATTGTGAAAAAAATAAATGACTTTTCAAATTACAATGAGTAAGTTTTGGTCTCAAAAATAATATAAACATTTCAGCTTAAATAATTTTAATGAATTTTACTTTCAGTAGCTGTCAGCTAAATATATGAAAGGTAATACTTGGTCAAAACTTGTTTAATTGAGCCCTCCAGTTCTCTTGCCACATCTTTATAGTTGGCTGATATGTAAAAATACTTATTCTTTTTGCATTTGTTCCCGTCACATCAACGTTCTCGAGCTCTTTTACTTTGAGGGTTAAATAATGTTGTCAAAAGTTTCTAAAAGGCAACCCTAAACAGATGATCAAACAAATCTTTGTCCTCCCATTTCATGGTAAATAGCTCTTGTTATTATCCTGAACATTGCTGAGAGGTTAACTAGAAATCTTTGTCACTTTAAATTCCAGAGTCTTACCTAGGATGGATCTTGTCTAGATAATAGTGGCCATTTCACTAACTGCCTAATTGCTGTCTGTTTGGGGGAGCTCCTAGAAGCCTCTGCCACATGAATCCTCCTCTCACCCCACTGCCGCTGTGCCTGTGGCGCCTCCAGACTGCAGGCTTCCTCTTGCAAATGTATGCAGTGTTTTCACCTTAGTATCTGAGTCTTTGATCTCTCCTTTGCAGCCTGGGAGGGAGGGAAGTACATTTTAGCCAATACTACTAATTAACATGATTAGCAACAATTGATAAAAGAGTGAAACAATTGATAAAGTACATTGATTGTGTCTCAATATGTGCATCATATATTATTATGCTCCATTAGAGATGTTTCTATCTGTGCCACAGCTAATTATTTGATAACAAGCTTTGCGATAACCATTTTGTTCTAAATTGTATTTTTTTTTTGATGAATGACTGCTACCTTTATTTGACATGTAGATTTTACCAAATTATTTTTTCTTATTTTTAGTAGGGGGTGGGTTGTACTAGGAATGAAAGAGTAAAACCACACAGACTATTTTAGTTTCATTACTCTAACATGATCTTAAAAAAATAGTTAAAATTGTTATTCCAGGGTAGCATTAGCCATGTTGTTCCCAAATGAAGCACTTTAATTCTGTTAAAATTTGTGAGTTAAGTTCTGGAAATACAAATATCAAAACCACAGGCTCCTACCATAGAAACAAGATTAGTCTGGGAGTAAACAATAAAAAAGCATGTAACTGAGGCAGAAATGTAAAGATTTTGCCCAAAATACAAGAGCCTTCATTAGTCTAGAAATAAAAAAACAAAAAACACAGGTGGAAGGAAGGAAGGAGGAAGAAAGGAAGGAAGGAAGGAAGGAAGGAAGGAAGGAAGGAAGGAAGGAACTTTTCCCACTGATGGGACAGACTGGTATTTATAATACCAGAAGGGGAAGGATCTTCTTGAGGCCAAATAGTAACCATTATTGTATAATGTACATCACTGCATCAGTAAGAAAATAATTGAAGTCCTCAAATGAGAAAGCGCAAGCAAGAACACAGAGATTTAAGCAAGAAATGAAGTGCTAACTGCTAATCTCTAGAGGTCTCGAAATATCCTCCTATAAGAACACAAGGAATAAAGGATGAGAGATGAAGCAAGGATCCAATCAAGTTAGGTGGAGAATGGAGACCTAGGGGTTAGGATCCCCAAGGACTATATTCTCAGGGAAAGTGGGAACTAGGAAAAAATGCGTCCCATGGAAAGGAACATTCATGTTTTGGCCAATACGCTAGGTAAAGAGGGTAAATTCTCCCTTGAAAATCTACAACCACACAGGCCTAAATGCTAGTCTTGATACCAGTGTGTGAGGGAAAACTAAATCTGAAACTTTATTTGAAAACTACTCTGAGTTTGCACCTGGCAAAAGAAGGAACGCCTTCTTTAACCTGTCACTCAAAAAATTACTAAGATTAAACTTCATATGGTATTTTAATCAAAACACAAATTCCACCAAGACAGGAAGTATAATGGGCAAGAGCCAACATAAAAGAAATAGAATGCAAAGTAGAACCCTGGCATGGTGGCACACACTTGGCATTCCAGCTACTTCCAGCTACTCAAGAGGCTGACGCAGGAGGATTGCAAACTCGAGGCCAGCCTGGGCAACTTAGTGAGACCCTGTCTCAAAATAAAAAATAATAGGTGGGTGCGGGGGGTGGGGGTGTCTAGCTCAGTGGTAGAGCACCCCTAGGTTCAATTCCCAGTACAAAAACAAGTACAAGGAAAACAGGGATTATAATTATCCAAGACAGAATATAAAATGATAAAGTGTAAAGTTTGAAAACATTAAAGAGTATGACATACATAGTAACTGTGGTGAGCAGAATACTTAGAATGTCCCCTTACAATTTCCATCTCCCGGCTATTTCATCAACACTAATGTAGGTACTGCCATGAAGGGGCTTTGCTGATATAATTGTTACTAAGAAGCTGGATTTAAAATAGGGGATGTATGCTGGATTATACAGGTGTGTCCTGTGAAATCATCCAAGCTCTCAAAAGCAGAGGAGGAAGGGTGGTGGAGATAAAGCAGAATGGGAAGTCAGAATAAGCCACCATTTCTGGCTTTGAAGATGAAAGAGGTCTCAAGCCAGGGAGTGCATCAGCTCCTAGAAGCTGAATGACCCTGGGCTGAAACTCAGAAAGGAAACAGGGCCTCAGTCCTGTAGCTGTGTGGAACTGAATTCTGCCAAGTAGCTGCATGAGGGTAGTGGCAGATTGTCCCTAAGTTAAGCCTCCAGTGAGGAAGACAGCCACAAGACACTTTGATTTGGGCCCTGTGAGGCTTGCTTTGGACTTAGAATCTACAGAATTTTAAGATAATGATGAGTATTGATTTTAGCCACTAAATTTGTAGTAATTGGTTCTGGCAGTTCTAGAAAACAAAACAATAAGCAGCAAGAAACCGTGAAAAGTGACGAGAAAGATCTGAAAATGTGTCAAGTAGGAATTTTAGAAATGCAACATGTAATTAATAAAGTTATAAACTTAATAGGTTACATAGCACATTGTGCAAACTGAAAAAACATGATGAAGAGTCAAGTCAGAATAAGAAATGTAACATATATTTAATCAGAATTCCAGGAGTAGATAATAGAAAGAGAAACAATCACTGGATCGGCTGAGAATTTTTTAATATTAACAAAAGACTCAATCAAGATTTTCAGGATGCATGATGAACCCAAAGCAGGATTAAAAAAAAAAGATATCTACATTCACCTATATGATGGTGAACTACAGGGCACCAAAGAGAAAGGAAAGATCTTAACAAAGAGAAAGGAAATATGTACAGTGGGACTAAGGCTTTGTCGGAGAGTTGAGAAGGCTGGTGAATATCTTCAGATGCTAAAACAAACAACTGACCACCCAGAACAAACAATTGACCATCCAGAGAACACATGTTTCAAGAACGAAAGGAAAATAAGGAGATTTCAAACCAACATAAACTAAGTTTGCCACTGAAAGCTCACTAAGGCATGTCTAATGGATGCACCAAAGGAAGAAGAAAAATAATTTAAGAAGGAAGATATGCAACACAATAAGGGTGAGTAAACAAATAGGTGAAACATATGGGTGAAAATAGTAGAATACTGGAAAAGCATAATGTATAAGTTCGAAAAGGACAAACTATTCTAGATTGTCACTTTATTGAGGAGAAGGGTAGGAAAAATGCTTATTGTCAATGTACGTGCTAGTACTTTTAAGATAGCCTCTAAAAGAGCAAAATTAAATATCTCCCAAACTAGTAGTAGGAACTAAGGATGGTTGGAGGAAAAAACTAAATTAAGAGAGAGAGAGAGAGAGAGAGAGAGAGAGAGAGAGAGAGAAAGGAAGAGAAGAAAGAAAGAACTAGGACCAAACAGCACAAAATGTTAGAAGAATTTTAAACCTGCCAGCTATCCATTTACCAAATTTACCAATTAAAATTAAAAGATTTCCAGACTGCCTGTGTTTAAAGATGTGAATATGTTACTTACATGAGATATACCTAAAACAAAGACAGAGAAAGTTTGAAAGAAAGAACATTAAAAATATTCCACGTAAATATTCACCAATAGAAACTTGATGTGATTATATTAAAATGAGCCTAAAAAGAAATTGGGGCAAACTTTAATGCAAATAAAGCAAATTACTAAATAATGTTATAAAGAAAAAATCACCAGGGAGCTGTAAGAGTCTAAAGTAGGTATATCTAATAATCCAGACTTGAATTATAGAAAGCAAAAATTGACAGAACTAGAGGGATAAATTTACAGTACCACAATCAAAAGGGAGGATTCAACAATACCACTTTTACAATTGGTCCAGAAAACAAATTAGTATAAATACTCAAAATCTGGACATTTTATGTCAAAATATTTTATTCAACATTTGGATGAATATTCTTTTTAAGCACACATGGTCTCTTACAAAACCTGGCCACATATTAGGCTATAAACAAGTCTCAAACAATTACTAAGTCTTGCTTACACAAACTGCTAATCTAACCACAAGGCACTTTTTGGAAATTAATAACAAAAAATTGAAAAGCTCTATTATCTTGAAATTTATTTTTCAAAAATTAAAAAGTAGACCACATCAAAAGTTTGAAAGACTTAGAACTGAGTTAAATGAAAATACTTCATAGGAAAAAAAAATTTTTTTTTGCAGTACCGGGGATTGAACCCAGGGGCGTTCTACCTCTGCACCACACCCCCGGCTCTATTTTTTATCCTTTATTTTGAAACCGGGTCTCACGAAGTTGCGGAGGGCCTCACTAAGTAGAGAGAGAGAGAGAAAGAAAGACAGGGAGAGCGAGAGAGAGAGAGAGAGAGAGAGAGAGAGAGAGAGAGAGAGCTGAGGTTGAGGCTGGCAACGAACCCGGATCCTCCGGTCTCTGCCTCCCAAAGTACTGGGATTACAAGCGTGCACCACCACGCCCGGCTTCATAGGAAATTTGTAAGCAGCAAAAGCGTTGCTTGGAAGAAATATTGTGGGCTTAATGGTCCCACAGCATCAGAAAACATGACTAAAAGCTAATGAGCCATGATGTTTATTATGAGTGGGTTAAAAAGGAACAAAATAAGAGAAAGGAAATAATAAGGTACAGAGATTAATATAACAGAAGAGTTCTATAGAGAAAGATTAAGAAAGCCAAGTGTTTTTTATTGAAAGACCAATAAAACTGAAAACTCTTAGCAAGATTAATGAAGATAAGTGAGAAAGAAAGTGAACTGAACAATGAGAATGAGAGGGACATAATTAAGAGGAAAAGATTTTAGAAAGATACTATAAAATTATGAGTAATTTTGCTCTAATGAAACTAAAATTGTAGATGAAATGGACAAACCCCTAAAATAAAACTTCCTAAACATTCAAGTATAAATGACAAACAAATGGTCTTAGAAACACCAATAATTTTTTTAAATAAGTACTTAAAATTTTTCCCACAAAGAAAATACTAAATCTAGACAGTTTTTACCAGCAATTTTAGGGAATCTTTTGGAAGGGAATTTTAATTGTATTAAAACTATTTCTGAGAATAGAAAAAGAAAGAACACTCCCCAAATAGTTTGATGAGGCTAATGTAACCTTGCTATCAAAACCAGATAATAATGGTACAAAAATAGAAAAATTATGGACTAATTTTCATTCCTCAGAATAGTTTTTTTTTTTAGTGCATGGGTTGAAACACAGGGCCTGTGCCTGCTAAACAAGCACTGAACCACTGAGTTACATCCCCATCCACAATTATAATTTTTAAAAATTTTAATAATCAGATTTAGGAATATGTATTTAAAATTAGAAATAGAAATTATCTAAAAATATAACATCTTATGTATGAGTTAATTCCAAGTTGAGTTTAATCTTGAAATATAAATTTTAATATTATCTAGTTAGAGTTTAATATTGAAATATAAGCTAATGAGATTCACCACATTAACAGATTGAGGAAGAAAACCATACAATTATCTCAATATTGGCAGAAAAACATGTTCCATGAATTTCAAAATTCATTTGTGATTTAAAAATAATTTGGCACATTTGTAACAAAAAGAAACATCCAAAGACTAACAACAATAATAATAGAAAGAGTATAACAAATAACGTACGATGAACATCAAACTTAATAGTGTAATTACAGTTCAATATCCAGTATCTATTATGAAATAAAATAAGATTAACTTTTAGGATTAGTCTTGAGGTTAAAGTTTTCATTTTTCGATGAATAATAAAACAGAAAATGCCTGCTAGCACCACCTCCATTAAACATTAAACAAGAAACCCTAGGTAATGGAATAAAGCAAGAAGAGGAGAGGAGAGGAG
>PVJS01029304.1:0-24871 GCA_004027185.1 Glis glis
GAGAGAGAGAGAGAGAGAGACAGAGGGAGAGGGAGAGAGAGAGAGAGAGAGAGAGAGAGAGCTGAGGCTGGCCGCGTACCCGGATCCTCCGGTCTCCACCTCCCAAAGTACTGGGATTACAAGCGTGCGCCACCACGCCCGGCTGGGGTCCTCTTGAGAAGTTTTTACCTGTGCCTATGTGTTGAAGTGTTGGACCTACACCCTCTTCAAGTAGCTGCAAGGTCTCTGGTCTAATTTCCAGGTCTTTTATCCATCTTGAATTGACTTTTGTGCAGGGTGATAAAGTGGGGTTTATTTAGATTTTTTTTTTTTTGCGGTACCGAGGATTGAACCCAGGGGCATTCTACTACTTCCGCGCTACACCCCCGCCTGGCCCTATTTTTTATCCTTTATTTTGAAACCAGGTCTCACGAAGTTGCGGAGGGCCTCACTAAATAGCTGAGGCTGGCCGCGAACCCGGATCCTCCGGTCTCCGCCTCCCAAATACTGGGATTACAAGCGTGCGCCAGCACACCTGGCTTATTTAGATTTTTCTGCATATGGTTAACCAGTTTTGTCAACGCCATGTATTGAAGAGGCTATCTTTTTTCCAGTGTATGATTTTGGCACCTCTGTCAAAAATCAATTGGTGTGTGGATTTATTTCTGAGTCTTCAATTCTGCTCCATTGGTCTATATGTCTGCTTTTGTGCCAATACCATGCTGTTTTTATTACTATGGCTTTGTAGTATAGCTTGAAGTCAGGTATTGTGATGCCTCCTGCATGGTTCTTGTTGCTGAGAACTACTTTGGCTATTCTGGGTTTGTTGTTGTTTCAGATGAATTTAAGGACTGATTTTTCTGTCTGTGAAGAATGACCTTGGTAATTGAATGGGTATTGCATTGAATCTGTAGAGCACTTTTGGATGAATGGCCATTTTGATGATATTTATTCTGCCTATCCAAGAGCATGGGAGTTCTTTCAATCTTCTAAGAACTTCTTCAATTTCTTTTTTCAGTGTTTTATAATTTTCCTTGTAGAGGTCTTTTACCTCCTTAATTAAGTTTATTGCTAAGTATTTTATTGTCTTGGGGGGCTATTGGGGGATATTGTGAGTTGAAATGTTTTCTGGATTTCTTTTTCAGTGAATTTATCATTGGTATACAGAAAAGCTTCTGATTTTTTAAGTTTGATTTTGTATTCAGATACTTTGCTGAATTTGTTGATCAGTTCTATAAGCCTTTTGGTTGAGGTTATTGGGTCTTCTTAGTATAATATCATATCATCTGCAAATAGAGATAGTTTCAGATCTTCTTTTCCTATTTGTACTCCTTTGATTTTCTTCTCTTGTCTTATTGCTCTGGCTAGAGTCTCAAGTAGCATATTGAAAAGGAGTGACGATAGTGGACATCCTTGTCTTGTTCCTGTTTTTAAGGGGAACTCTCATAGTTTTTCCCCATTCAACATGATGTTGGCTGTGGGCCTCTTGTATATTGCCTTTATGATGTTGATGTATTTTCCTTCTACTCCAATTCTCTGCAGAGTTTTTACCATGAGTGGGTGTTGGATTTTGTTGAATGCTTTTGAAGCATCTATTGAAATGATCATGTGATTTTTGTCTTTAGTTCTGTTGATGTGATGAATTACATGGAATGTTTTTCGTAGGTTGAACCAGCCTTGCATCCCTGGGATGAACCTGTTAGTCATGGTGCATAATTTTCTTGATGTGGTTTTGAATGCACATTGCTAGTATTTTGTTTAGAATTTTTGCGTCTAAGTTCATCAACAATATAGGCCAGTAGTTTTCTTTTCTTGAGCTGTCTTTATTTGTTTTTGGTATTAATGTGATATTGGCTTCATAGAATATATTTGGGAGAGTCCTGTTTCTTTCTATTTCATGGAATAGATTGAGAAGTATTGGGATTAAATCTTCTATGAAGGTTTTATAAAATTCACCTGAGAAATCATGTGGTTCTAGGCTTTTCTTTGATGGTAGGCTCTTTATTACTGCTTCAATCTCTTTGATTGCTATTGGTCGGTTTAAATTTTTTGTATCTTCTTGATTCAATTTCGGAAGGTTGTACATGTCTAGAAACTTGTCAATTTCTTCTAGGTTTTCCATTTTGTTGGAATATAGGTTTTCCAAGTAGTTTCTCATAATCCTCTGGATTTCCATGCTGTTGGTGGTAATATCACCATTTTTTCTCTTATTTAGCAATTTGGGTTGATTCTTTCTTTCTTTTGGTTTGGTTGATTTTTTGTATTTTTTTCTCTCTGCTTCATTGATTGCTACTCTAATTTTAATAATTTCCTGTCTTCTACTGGCTTTGGGATTAGACTATTCCATTTTTCATGAGCTCTGAGGTGTGTCATTAGGTTATTTATTTGGTGATTTTCTGTTCTTATGTGAGCACTCAGTACTATACATTTTCCTCTTAATACTGCCTTCAAAGTGTCCCAAATATTTTGATATGTTGTGTCTCTATTTTTATTTGTTTATAGGAATTTCTTAATTTCTCCTATGTCCCATTCCTCATTCAGCAGTGTGGTGTTCAGTCTCCATGTGTTTATGAGGTATAGTTGATTTCTAGTTTCATTCCATTATGGTCTGAAAAGATGCAGGGGATTATGTCAATTTTTTTGAATTTGCTAGTGCTCTCTTTATGGCCCAAGATATGGTCTATTTTGGAGAAGGTTATGTGAGCAGCTGAAAAAATGTGAAGTCAGCTGTAGTTGGGTGAAATATTCTGTATGTGTCTAGTAGGTCTATTTGGTTTATGGTTTTCCTTAGGCCTGACCTTCTTTACTGACCTTTTATCTAGAAGATCGATCTAGTGGTAAGAGTGAGGTATTGAAGTCTCCCAATATTATTGTATTGGGATCTATATCATCTGAGTCTTCACTTTTTCCTCTAACTTGCAAACATCATTGGATTACTCTGATTTTTACATTCAACTGATTTTTTTATACTTTTATTGGTGCATTGTAGTTATACATCATAGTGAAATTTAAAGCAGCACATTCATACATGCACACATAACTTGGTGTATTTTCCTCTGCATACTGCTTTTCTTTTCTCCCTCCTGATAAATGTTGGTGAGATTGGTAGTGATATATTCATACATAGACATTTGAACTGTTCCCTTCCTCAAACTTTGTTTTTCCCCCTCCATCTCCCTCCGCAATCCTCTTCCACTATTGTACTTGTCTCTCTTCTCATTTAAATGAAGTCACTTTTTCCTAAATTTTTTCTCTAGCTTCCACATATGAGGAAAAAAAAAACAACAAAAATAATCCTTGACTCTCTGAGACTGGCTGATCTCACTTAACATAATATTCTCTAGTTCTATCCATTTTCCTGCAAATGACATAGGTTTGTTCTTTATGGCTGAGTAAAACTTTATTGTGTGTATAAACACCACATTTCCTTTATGCATTCATCTGTTGATGAACACCTAAGTTGATTTAATAATATGGCTATTTTGAATTGTGCTGTTATAACATGGATATGCATGTATCACCATAATATTCTGACTTTAATTCTTTTGTAGAGATTAGGGTTACTTTGGCAAATTTAATAAGCCTATCCTTGAGGTATAATCTAAGCAACTGTTTAATTGGACAATGCTTTTAACAGATACCCGCACTTATGCTTAAAGTCTATATCTATTAAAAACAGGACTAGGTTTTACCTCTTGATTATTCATAAAATGCAATGTAATCCAGAATATATTCTATTGTTTCAGGTATAAGAAATAATAATTGCTTATTGTGTGCTTTCTCAATGTCCTGTACTATGATATTTATTTTAATGAGTAAACTATTAAAGTTCCAAATAATTAACATCACTGAGAAATTATGTCAATGATCAATAGTCATTGATCTATGGTTAGTGAACTAAATCTGTTGGTCTGTCATCTCCAAGAATCAACATTTTTCTCTAGTTTACTGTTTTCTATCTAGGGCTACTTCTTCATTTCCTATAGCTTTTCAGAATCTTTTTACTATACTTGTTCAACAATGTCCAAACGTTCTCTCATGTAATTAATACAAAGAAAAATACATATATGTAACACATCTTTAAAAAAAAAAAACTCTGCATTACCTTAATTGGAAAAGCTTTCCCCCCTAATCAATGAAATAGGTTTGGAATTTTAGGACGAATCAATTAAGTCACTTAGATTGACTATAGGCTGTCTCTTCTGTAAAGAGAAAAATCTATATATATGCCTTTTCCTTCTATTTGCCATCTACTCTTTGGTCATTTTATTGCTCATTAACTCTAATTAGGTAGCTCAAATGAAGTAAAACAAAAGGCAAGAAATTCCAAAGTTCTGACTATTTTGGAAAACAAATATAGAAAAGTGACCAAGACAAGGGAATTTTATCAATGTGAATAGGTTATTTAGATATACTGGAGCTGTGAAGCATAATTTTTCCTTAAGATTAGAGGCAATGTACTCTAAAATTACATGCATAGTTATTTCAACTATATCAATTTTCTATTTAATTGAGTAATAAAGAATACAATATTCTCAGACAATGTGTAATGTACACACTGCTTAACTTTTATTTTACATTGTGCATTGTAGGTTTTGGCTAACAACATAAACATGAACATTAATCTTCATAAGGAGTCAATATTTATGTTCTCCTGATAACCAATTTTTACTTGACCTATGCAGATGTTTGTTTAAATCTTTCTTATTTTGCCAGCACATTTATATTAATAAAGAAAAGCTGATAGGAAGGGTTTTTTTCTTATTAAAAGAATAAAGAGGATAGTTTCAATGAATAGATGAGATAATGTATTTTAGATGTTTTAATTTCAATTTCAATTATTTATGCCATTATTCCTATTAATAATTATATTTGAATTTCTGACAAATCATTTGGAAGACAAAGAAGGTAAGTTGACCACACTTTGCAATTGTATTGAGAATTTGGAGGGAGAAACTTACTAATAAATCCTATAACTACAAGATTTCCCTAGTAAAGATTTGCAGGATAGAAAAATAGGTTCTTTTTTCTTTCATTAAAATTATTATGGCATGATTGTGATTACCTAGTGTTCTCTGTATAGTAAAAAAATGCATAGTATATTCAAGGACACAGTTGCTTTTCTAAGGTCTTGCCATAAGTTACAAAGACAATAAAATGTGGATATAAAATATAACAGATGAGAAGTTAAATCTCAGAGGCCTGGGTAGCTTAAATCTCTTCTATGGTACAGAACCAGACCCTGTTGCAAGTTCCAAATGTGAGATTTTTATCCATCAGTTTTCTGCATTTTCTTTTTCAATTTCCTAAAAAGACATCATTTTAGCTTCATAACAAAAAGAAAAAGAAGAAAACATTTGATGAAGATCTTAGAAGACATAGAACAGAAGTTTATAAGAAATTACATGTATCCAGGCCTAGTGGCACACACCTGTAATCCTAATACTTAGGAGGTCAACACAGGAGGATCACAAGTTCGAGGCCATTCTCAGCAACTTAGCAAGGTCCTCAACAACTTAGTGAGACCTTGTTTCAACATAAAAATAATAAAATAGCTGGGCACAGTGGTGCATGCCTGTAATCCTAGTACTTGGGGGGCTAAAACAGGAGAATTGCAGTTTCAAGGGCAGTCTCAGAGATTTAGTGAGGCCCTCTGCAACTTAGTGAGACTCTGTTTCCAAAAAAAAATGTAGGCCTGGGGTTGTAGCTCATGTAGCTCAGAGGTAAAATGCCCCTGAGGTGAATTCCCAGTACCACACATAATAATAATTAATAATAATAATAATAATAATAATAACAACAACAACAACAATAATAATAAAATAGAGCTGGGGGTGTAGCTCAGATGTAGAATGCTCCTGAGTTCAATCCCCAGGCTAAGTAACAAAAAAAGAAAGAAAGAAGAAAAGCAGAAAAATTATCTCCTTTTCTACAAATGTGCATGTACAACTAACTGTCTTTTGGGTTTCTATTTTTAGGTATTCTTTCAACATTTTAAATTCAACATTTCTAAAACAGATCTTGTTTCCTTCTAACTTATATTCATCCTCTATGCTCCAATCCCCTAGTCCAATGATTTTCAGTCCTAAATCAGAAACGATAAAATTTTCCCCAACCCTCTGAATTAATCATGGTCAGAATCTCAGAGGAATGTTGGATTTTACCCTATTTGCAACCAAGCAAATTAGTCTTTTACTACTTTATGAATACTGGTAAAATGTTGGTGACTCCTGAGTCAAAGACAAAGAACTTTCTTAATCAATACAAAATTAGTCAGAGATTTTGGTCCCCACCAGTTCTCCACAACCCCTAAATTTTATGGAAGAGTGAAAATCAGCATAGAAACACCTGCACATGCAGTGTGGTTTGTGTAAGAACAGTGGAGCGCCGAGTTTGCATAATTTACTATGTTTATGAGTGGTGAGCAATCCTGCCTTGTGTCTGGGAAGAGATATTATTTCATCTTAAAAAATGACTTTCTGCAAAAACAATCCTGAAGGCACAAGAGGAATGCCTGTCCTAGTAGCCACCACTCATACCCAGTCAATCACCAATTTTGGTGGACTCCAACTCCCAAATAGCTGTTAAATTCATTTGTTGGTCTTGGTCTTTATTGTCACTCCCCTCATGGCCACATCACGTCATCTCATTAGGATTGCTGAGACAGCCCCTTAACAGGTCTCCTGACTTTGTGTGACCCTGTTTTACCCCCATCCCCCATATCCCCAATGGATCTCAAATCTAGAACTAAAATATTATTATAAATGTTCATTCCAGTCATGTTGCTTTTCTATTTATTTTTCTCCTTGCTCTCAGGAAACACTGACAACTCTTTCAACAAACCAAAATTAGTGCTTTTAATGATCTGGCTTCTGCTTATGTTTTTAGATTAATTCATATCACTATTTCCTTTTCTCCCGGTCCCATTTCTAATTATTGATAACTCCCACACATTAACTTCTTTTACTTCCCACCAACACCTGCTGAATTAAGTCATTTTCAGTTCCTGTCGCTCACCTCTATGCCATCGAATATATATATACGTTTGTTTAATTAATTGTAGCCACTTGTCTACAGACTAGTTGTGCAAGAGCGGTGAAATAGGTTGCCAACAGAGCAAAGAAGACACCTGCAGATGGAAGGTGAGACATAGAGTTTATTGAAAAATGCTTATGGGGAAGATCCAGTGATGATGTCTGGACACGTGCACCTCCCTTGCTCACTATGCCTCCAGTCCTTCACTTTGTCCAGTGGCTGTCAGTTGGACCAGAACTTTCCTCTCCATGGTGCTCTGTTCTGGGCCAGTTACCATAGGGATAGGGGTTTTATGAGTTGGGCTACAGGAGCAGTGACATCATTAGCTTAGCTTACTTTGTCTCACTGTATGAACAGTATCCCAAGCAGCTTGGCTATACATGCAAGAAAGCAGCTTTCCACAGATAGCAATAACTCCCCCAGTCCCAGACTCAACAGAGAAAGCCGGGGTCATTTGAGATGCTATATACCTGGACATTGTGGCCCAGATTTGCTAACATTCTGCCCTTAACTTCCCTAGGTTTTTGAGAACAGAGAGGGGCATTTCAGGGAAATGGTGTTTTATTGTCTTCCTTTACTCCAGGAATGACACATCACTTGATTTCTACTTGATAATTTTTAATTCATTTTTTAAGTTTCAGTTTTAAGGCATGTCCACTGATACATTATTTACCTGTAAAACTGTTGAATGTTGGATGCTTCTTTTTATGTGTTCCAATTGCATCCTGGAATTTTCAGTTCACAGCATTATATTATCAGTCTTTTTTTCCATACTAATGAAGATTGAACCCAGGGGCATTGTATCACTTTGCTACACCTCCAGTTCTTTCTAATTTTTATTTTGAAACAGAGTCTCACTAAGTTGCTGCATGCTGGCCTCCAACTGTGATCCTCCTAACTCAGCCTCCCAAGTACTGGGATTACAGCTGGACACCACAGTACCCAAAACTACCGATCTTTGTAGTTCTTCAACAGGATTTTTGTGGTGGCCAGGGACTGCAGCTTTTTATTTGATCCTTGTCATACCCAAAGCAAATATAAAAGTGATAAATACACAGCCAATACTTAGTAAATATTTATGGAAAGAGTAAAGAACATAGATTCAAAACACTTAGGACCTTAGGTCAGTTTTCCCATAGATTGAACTAAAAAATTAAAGGTCTTTAAAGGAATAGATCAGGGTTTTGACTATGTCTCTGCAACAGTTAGAGAGTGCCTAACACATACAGTTAATCATTACTTCATTATGTACAGATTTTGTATTTGTGAATTTACCTACTTGCTAAAAGTTACTTTTAACCCTGACCTTTTATTTTCTTTGGCAGTACTGGGGATTGAGCCCAGGGGCGTTTTACCTCCGAGCTACACCCCCAGCCCTATTTTTATTCTTTATTTTGAAACAGGGTCTCACTAAGTTGCGGAGGGCCTCACTAAGTAGCTGAGGCTGGCCGCGAACCTCCTGTCTCAGCCTCCCAAGTGTGTGCCACCACACCTGGCTTAACCCTGATTTTTTAAAATAATTTGACCATTATTAATGGACATGCACATGCCCACAGCACACACACAAAAAATTTGAGATACTGGATGTGCATGTTCCCAGCTGAAGTCTGTGATGGGGAGTTTTGCTTTGTTTTCTTGTTTAAGCCCTCACACTGCTCACACGTCTCCTTGCCATCATCTACTTAGCACCATGTGCTGTGAGTCTTTGTGGTTTTTCATGGTGGTTTCCCATTTTAGCATGGCACCCATGAGTAACATTAAGGGTGTGTTAGATAATCTTCCTCTAAGCATGAGGTATGAGTCCAATATTATTTCAGCAACAATATATATGTAATATATTAAAGAAAGTACTTTCAGCAGAAACACAGATAATACAAGATTATGTGTTGATTGTCTGATGCCAGTGCTATAACCAGAAGCTCAAAGGGAACTAATCCTGTTTTTTTTTCTTTAAAGATAGTGATTAAGTACTTGCTAATCTAATTTTTGCCTGACTTTGGGACATAACTACTACAAATAATGAGAATATACTAAAATTTGTTTCTCATAAATATTTTACAATTGACAGTTGAATGAAAGAAACCAAAGAATGAAGGAGGAATTTATTTCTCTGAAATTATATTATGGGCTGTATAACTCGTTCTGCATTTTCTTTACTGGAATGGTTAAAGATCAGAATGCATATTTAGATAACTATTGTATGATGCCTATGTCTGAGATACAATTATGCAAAACTCAAAATAATTTTAAAGGCTAGAAAATTTATTGAAAATCAATACACTAAATTTTACATGGATGGCAGAATTCACCATTAAAGTCTATATACCAATTATCTAAGAAGAAAATGAAAAAATTTTGACTTTTATTTTACAAACTTATCTGGGAATTTAATTTTACTTTTAATCACAGGAAAGATATGAGACAAAAATGTGTTGAAGTTACATAATACCAAATATTAAGAGATCAGAATAGAGGGCATAAGTTACTATTGCTGCCTAGCTTTATTAATGTGGCTGCAGATTGAAAACCCAGAAAACTGACAGTGTTCTAGAACTTTAAACTTTTAAAATAAATACCAAAGGAATAGATTGAATTAATTAACTGTCTCTCTCTTATATAACAGGATGCATGGCTTTTTATGTTATTAATTTAAAATCCTGTTATCCATTATTGAATTTCCCATCTCTGTTTACACAGTACTAAAGTCTGCATAAGACAGTTCAACTGGATTAAAATGACAAGTTAATCAGAAATGCTGTTAGTGCCACTTTAAAGACAGCCCTAGAACACACTTAATTGTGCAAAGTAATACTATGGCTGTCTTGGAGTGAACATTATTTTATCTAGGTATCTTTTTTGTGTGGTACTGGGGAGGGAACCCAGGGGCATTCTACCACTGAACTATACCCCCAGCCCTATTTTATTCTTTATTTTGAAACAGGGTCTCACTAAGTTGCAGATGGTCTCACTAAGTAGATGTGGCTGGCTGCTAACCTGCGATCCTCCTGTCTCAGACTGCCAAGTACTGGGATTACAAGCATGCACCACCACGCCCAGCTTAGATATCTTTTAGGTTAATTTACAACTTGATTATAAAAGCATAATACTTTGCCAGGTGTGGTGGCACACGCTTGTAATCCCAGTACTTGGGAGGCTGAGATAGGAGGATCGCAGGTTCGCAGCCAGCCTCAGCTACTTAGTGAGGCCCTCTGCAACTTAGTGAGACCCTGTTTCAAAATAAAGAATAAAAATAGGGCTGGGGATGTAGCTTGGAGATAAAATGCCTCTGGGTTCAATCCCCAGTACCGCAAAAAAAAAAAGCATGATACATTAAAGGTATTATAAAATTTTTAGCCATATTCTAAAGTGATTTTAGCAGAATACATAAGCTATGTATAAACCGGTCAATATTATCTATGTCTTTGTGATAACTGCACTGCATTTGTTCAAGTTATACTGATAAGATTATTGTGTTTGATTATTTAGTTGGGTGATAACAAAAATCTTGTAAGGAAATGTGCTACTTTCCCTAATAATCAAAATATTTCAAGTTTATCTAAATTTTTCCTGATCACAGAACCTTTGATGTTAGATTTTATTACACTATTAATACCATTCATGTTTTGCTTCAAAGTGAGTCCAACCCTGAAAATATTCCACTTGCCCTCCCACTTCCAGGCCTCCTGTTGGACTATTTTAAACTTCTAAGTCTCTTTAACAAAGTTAAAACTTTAAAGCAGTCTGACTGTCTCTGAGGTCATGCTGAGAGTAGAAGAGGAATACATCACTTACTTTAAAATTCAACCTCTTGAAGAGCATGCTTGGGAATCTTTAAAAGAAACTTCCGCTTCTCTGTTCTCAGACTAACACCATATTTTATTTCCGAGAAGTCCAGCCATTTCATAAAAGATAGGACTCCTTAGGAGTACTTTGGGCATGCTCTTCAAACAGCTGGATCATTTATGTTTTTGAACTACAGATTATTTCTACCTCCAAAGAGACTAAGTAACTCTAACATAGAAATTCTTCTTCCTTTAGAGAATCTGTGATTCTTTAGGGAATCATGGCCAGTATCAAAATATATGTAATATTCATAAAAGAGGACTGTAAGAATTAATTGACAAATACTCTTAAAATCAATAGTGTTTCTGATGAGTGCATGTTATACTAGTTCTATTTTAAATAGATTAAGTTATCTGGTATATATTTTTATTATTATCCTTGAGAATCTACCCAGAAGTTATGTTTTCAAATGTGTATGAGCACATCACCTTTAAAATTTATATATGTATAAATTTATAATTTATAAATTTATATATATATTTATATATATAAATATTATAATATATAAATAAATATATAAATATTATATTATATAAAGTTATATATAATATATAATAATTATATATAATTATATATTATATAATAATATATAAATTTATATATATATAACATTTCTATAATATATGTCAAATGTCATTGGGAAATTTGAGGAAGCAGAATGTTTTACTCAGAATAAAATAAATATTTTATTTGGAATAAGTCTGTAATTGTAACATGCATTTAATGCTCCAATTCATTGCAGCATTAATTTCTGTCAGAAAAAGTTTCAAGAAATTTTTCATGGGAGATGTGGTTAACATTTCTGGAGAAGAAATTGATATAGATCATTCCAAAGCATATATGTTGAAAATAATTTATAGCATTTTATCAGTTAGAAAAAAAGTGAAAATTCCACTAAGGTAGATTTTATATGAAGTTTGGGACATATAAACAATCATTATCAGCACCTAGCTGTTTTCTATATACTATATATCTGACCAACCCTGGGGATTACTGTAAATATCCTCTTACATTTATTTCAGGTAAGAGTATATTTCCATTCTACCAAATATGACTGTCATTGTTAAAACCATATTTACTGAAATTCATCTTATTTTGAACTTAATTACTCAGAAAAGTAAACTGTCAAAAATATGAACGAGCTTAAGTTATTTTGAGATGGGAATAATATGTAGCAATATAGAATTTCCAAGTTAATCTTCAATAAAGTGCAATGAGGTTTTGAACAGGTTGGATTTAAAATACCACAAAAGGCCTTACATTTGTAACAATGAAAACAAGATAATCAAAGAATAAATAGCTTAATGTTATGTTCCTGTATCTCAAATCTTGACCTGATTATATTTAAAGATTTAAAATAGGTCAAAATTAATTTCTAAAAGGTATTAGAAAAATATGAATTAGATTTAGATTATTTTAAGATAAAGATATTTAACTAATTGAAAAATATATGAGTAATACAATCAAAATAAGTAAACATATCTATACTTTTTTTGTGGTACCAGGGATTGAACCCAGGGGCATTCTACCTCTGAGCTACACCTCCAGCCCTATGTTTTTTTTTATTCTTTTTTTTTTCTTGCGGTACCAGGGATTGAACCCAGGGGCGTTCTACCTCCGCGCTACACCCCCGGCCCTATTTTTATACTTTATTTTGAAACCGGGTCTCACAAAGTTGTGGAGGGCCTCACTAAGTAGAGAGAGAGAGACAGGGTGAGAGAGAGAGAGCTGAGGCTGGCCGCAAACCTGGATCCTCTGGTCTCAGCCTCTCAAAGTACTGGGATTACAAGCGTGCGCCACCACGCCAGGCTTTTTTTTATTCTTTATTTTGAAACAGGGTCTCACTAGGTTGTGGAAGGCCTCACTAAGTAGCTGAGGCTGGCTGCGAACCTGTGATCCTTCTGTCTCAGCCTCCCAAATACTGGGATTACAAGAATGTACCACCACGCCCAGCTACTGAATACTTATATGTGAGTTTTTATTTAGTTTGTGAATGGAGATGGGATTAATAAACGTCATAGCAATAGAAAGAAACACTATGGAAAAATTAAAAGATATGGAGAATTAAAGTTAAGTAAATAATAGCATGCTATACAAATTAAGAAGCAAAAAAACTAGAAAATTTTCAATAATTATGAAATATCAAATAAAAAATGGAATTTCAGAAGTATATTGAAAAAGGAAAAAAGTCAATGGGGCATTTAATAATTACTTGTTCTATGAATATATGGTAGAAGAATGAAAGGGAAAATATTCTGAACATTATCAATTATTATTTTGAGGCAATTAGATTAGAAGTGACATTAAATTTAAATATATTTACTAAAACTTTTAAGATCTTCAAAGTGATAATATTTTGCCTTTTATAGTCATGTAAAACTAATTTCTAAGGGGCTGTAACTTCATTATTAATTTTGTTTTTATACAGCTGTTATTCAAATCACAATTTAAATATTTTGTACAAAATATTATGCTATGCACAGGAATATATTTAATCAAACTTCACAAGTCTGGCAAGGCAGATATTAGTGAATGGAGATAAATTCTTGCTTGCATAGTTAAAGACTTGTCAAGATTATATAATTTCAAATATAAATCAAGGAATAAAAAGTATACTAAAGACAATGTAGACCTTTTTCTCCTATTTATGAGAAAACTGAAAGCCAGTGAACGGTGGAAAAATTTAGATAAGATGACACAATTAACAAGTGATAGAAGCAGAGATTGCATGAAGTCCCTAACCCCTCAGTTCTGTACTTCATCCTTCACCATGAAAACTGTAAGTAGTTTAAACTATATATAAAACAATTTTTGTTTTACGTCTAATAATAGTAATGATCCAAAGAAATAATAACATTATTTTCAGCAAGAATCCTTTTGAGAAAAAATAACCTAGGTGAGGTCTTTTGTCTTAAAGCTAAATATAACTGATAGGAATTTGCATTAAAAAGGAAATTTTACTTCAGAATAGTATTGCTATCATGCAAGCAGAACTTGTACAGTCCATGACTGAATATGATGACAGGAAAGATCATGAATTTGTATTTGTTTTATGCTTCAGCATATTAATTGTTTAATTACAAAAAAATTGTATTATAATCAATAGTTTATTTTGAGACACAAATGTCAGAACCCTAAATGTCATTCAGTTTAAATTAACAGCCTACATGGTAGGTCTCATTTCCTTTGCAGGTTAGAAATATTTTTGTCTAGTCCAAATCTTATCCATATCCTATATTTAATGTTATGTATATTATGATCTAAATATTAAAAATAAAGTAAAATTTTCATATTGAATATCCTTTTTACAAGAGCTATTTTGAAATTCTGATATAGAATTTACTGATAGAGTATAGTATTGTAATGTTTCTAATATAAACTCCAATATAAAATAAATATTGACAAATTTGTTTCAACAGTAGTCATTTTGAAAGATGTTCCTAATCTATTAATGTGTTCAATCACAAGTATACTAAATAAAAGCATTGTAGTTTTCCTCTTTTTTAAAAAAAAACACTTCTATTGGTGCATTGTAATTATATATCTTAGATTACTCTTTGTGATTTGTGTATTTATGCATATAGAGCATTGAGCTTGAGGTAAAATAGGCAATTAAGTTAATTCATTGAAAATTGAAGGTATAAAAACTCACATGTCATTTGTGTTTATTGAATAATATGCAGGTTTATAAATGGGAACTCTATTATTTGTAACCTTCCAATTGAATCTATTTACTGAGAAAAAAATAAGATACTAGCCTAAACAATTGTAACAAAATTGCTATGATGATGTAGAAGTAGGCAGGAAGGAGAAAAGTAAATAGCATACACCAAAAAAAGGAGGATTTGAATTTGCACTGTCAATGATATAGCAAGAGATACAAAATTTAATCTTGGCAAATAAAAATAAACACAGAGACCAAAGTTCATATAGTTATGCACAAAATAATCTCTGTTGGATTTGAGCAGTAGGAAAGTGACCTTGGAGCAATTAGAACTCCTCTTTAATTATGTCTAGACAGAGAAGAGAGCTCTTTAAACCCTGAGAGAAGGTTACAATGGAGACAGTAGTGGAGTATGAGCTATAATCGCTACCCACTACCAGTGTGCTCATCTCCACTAGCATAGTGTTGAATTTAAAAACCACTTCAGCCGGGCGTGGTGACGCGCACTTCTAATCCCAGTACTTTGGGAGGCAGAGACCGGAGGATCTGGGTTCGCGGCCAGCCTAAGCTCTCTCTCTCTCTCTCTCTCTCTCTCTCTCTCTCCTTAGTGAGGCCCCCCGCAACTTCGTGAGACCCGGTTTAAAAATAAAGCTTAAAAAATATAGGGCCGGGGATGTGGCGCGGAGGTAGAATGCCCCTGGGTTCAATCCCCTGTACCGCAAAAAAAAAAAAAAAAAAACCACTTCACATACTGCAGGATGCCTTCATGCCCAGTTTTGGCTATTATAACTATATATCCACATTATCTCTTGAATAATTTTGATAGCGTCAATGCAGCACATCTTTTAAAAATAATGTAGCAACATTAAAAATATAAACCATATAGTAAATAGTTTTAATTTTGTTTTTTGCAGAATTCACTAAAACAACCGAAAGCCCTTAAATAATATATTCAGAAGCCCTTAAATAATGCCCTCAGGGAAATAATATATTCCAGGTCTAATTTCCTTGAAAAATAGTGAAAAATAAAGTGAAAAATTCCACTTTAAGGGTGATAGTGGAAGAGACTAGAGTTTGAATAGATTATTTTTCCTTAGAAAGAAAAAGGAGAGGTGCATGCTTTAGGTAAGATATAGGAGATCACAATATCCTGTTTTAGTTACTTTTTTCTTCTGAACACAACAGTTATAACTTCCTTGAGTTTCAATTTCCTTACCTGTAAAATAAGGAAGTGAAATATAACATCTCTAATGCCTTTCTAAGAAATAACTTCAGTGAAGCTCTCCATTCTTACATAGCTGCACAGGGTAATGCATTTTCTTACTCCCACAATAGAGGGAAACAATATTTCTAAATTGACACTAACCAGAAAGTACATACCTGCCAATGTGTCATCATGTGCATCACCTAAGCCCATTTTGTGGTCAAAGGCACATAAACAAAAATTTCAAAGGATATATATATATATATATATATAATCTTTTATATATAATATATATTGCTTTTAAGAGAAGCCACAATCAGCATTTCTTTACAATAAATTTAGTTCTTATCTAAGAAAACTATTTAAAAGTAATTAAAATACTTTTACTATTTAATGTATATTACTATTTAATGTAGGTATTCTCGCTTTTAAAAATCATTAGATAACACTGATGCTTATTTTCCATTGTTTAGTGTTTACAGGCAATCCAGAAAAAAACATTTGTTTTTTTCATAATAAACTGAGTAATTGACTCTTGCTTCATGGGTGCTGCTAGAGAATAAAGAGTATGTTTGGGAGGCAAGGGACGAGTGCTTAATATGTGATGCCTCTCTCATTGCATTCCTGTCACTGGGCCAGATCCACGCACCTGTACAACTTCAGACACACTGTGGTTTCAGCAAGAAACAAATCTACATAGAACACAAGGGGAGTGAGTCTCCAGCTTGTCCCTCCCTACTGTTCCCCCATGCAGCAGTGTCAACTCATTAGGAGAACAAGTATGGCCATATGAAGATAGAACGTGACCTCGCGTCACACTAGCTTACTCTACCGGACAAGCAGCTCCTGTAGGCTCCAAGTCCCAACAATTTTTCCTGAATTTACAAATGTGTATAAAACACATCCTCCCTTTTTGGTTTCCTTATTTACTCCTATCAGATATTTGCCCATTTTCTCTCTAGGATGGCAGTAGAGGTTAAAATTCCATCACCAGCTCCCTCCATACTGCAGAATTCTGTGCATGTGTTACATCTGGACATTCTAATCCTCATTACTGGAATACTGATTTATGAAGGGTAGATTTCATGTTCTCATTTATCCCGTTTATTCCTTGGAGATAACTCTAATGCTTATTGACTTTTCCCAACTGTACATAAAAAATATGATGCTCTTGTCATTAAATTTATGCAAAGAACAAGATATTATTTTCTTTTGATCTGATAGTTCATAACTCAATATAAAATTTTGCTTTTCTTTTTAATATAAATAGTCCTATCAAATCTCAACTAAACTATTGAAAATCATTTGTTGTGGAACACATTAACATATTTTTTGTTACTTTTTACCTTTTAATGTACTCACCAATAGTAGAGTTGGAAGTGGCTCTTGAAGGATGAGTAAGTTTTTATAATGTCAAAAACACAAGATAAAAAACCCAAGTAGCGAAGAAGGAATGTTCAAGAGCAAAGGGGTTTGTAGAATTTTTAAATAAGAGCCCTAATACACTCTTGGTGGGCTTGCAAATTAATGCAACCACTATGGAGATATTTGTGGAGGTTCCTCAGAAGACCTGGAACCAGTATATGACCCAACTATACCACTCATAGATATCTTTCCAGAGGAATTGAAATCAGAGTATTAGTGATATACACATATCCATGTTTATAGAGGCACAATTTATAACAGTCATATTATAAAATCAGCCTAGATGCCCATCAATAGATGAATGTATTACAAAACTATGGTATATACACACAATGGACTTTTGCTCTGTTATAAAAAACAAAATTATGCCATTCACAGGAAAATGGATGGAACTGGAGAATATTATGCTAAGTGATATTTGTTCATCTCAGAAATTGAAGGGTTGTATGGTTTTTCTTATATGTGGAAGCTAGAGAGAAACTGGGGAACAAAGAGGACTTCAGATAAAAGATGACAAACTCCAATGGGGTGATGGAGGGGGTTTATGGGAGGGAGGTGGAGGGGGGAGTAAGGAGATTTGATGAAGGAAACAGTTCATATAATGCTATGCTTGTATGCATAATTATCAGTGGCAATCTCAACAGCATGTGCAGGGAATTGGGGAGTGAGAGTGGAATGGGATCTGGAGGGAAATATACCAAGTGTTATGTGCTGGTATGTTCCTATCATTCTGAACGTCATTATGATGTATAATTATAATGCACCAATAAGAGTATATTAAAAACAGTACAGTATCATGTCTGATATACCTACCCCATTTGTTTTCTATTATTAATATGTGATCAAAAATATAAAACATTAATCAAATAACTGAAAAGCATGTCTTTTATTAAATAAAATAAGAAGAGGGAACCACACTATTCCTATTAATCCTAACCAGCACTAGATTATTTCTAAGATTTTAAAACCATGACCTTATCATTTTACTTCTGATTTAAGGAATGCATATTAACGTCTATTAGTCTGGAGGACATTCAAAATTCTTCAGAATAGAATCACACCATTTCAGAGACAGAAATGTCTAGTGTTCTCCAAGCCACAGGACAATCAATAGAAAACCACACTGAGTGTTCCACTGGCTATTTGCCAATCCCTTAGAGAGGGAAAAAAAGTTACTGATGTGCAGGGTGATATCAGTTTCCTCTCCTAAGAAATACGATAAGCTCTCCTCTAACCATCATTGACAAAAGACTCAGACATCTCATGATCTAACCTTATAATATACTCTCTCCTGGGGCATTAGGAAACTTTATCAAACAAACATTTGAGAACAGAGAATTAATGATAAATACAAAAATCAAACTAGAACTATAATGAGCACCGAAATGAATGATGGAACTCAAATGAGTAAAATGCCTGGAAATGCTTTTATACAAAATAACTTCAGGACAGAAATTCTGGGTAATATAGATCAGAAAACAGAAAGATGAAACAGAAATCATGTATTTTTCTTAAGAACTTAGGGTTTTGTTTTGAAAATGCTGAGGTATGTACAAAAAGACTAGTTTATTATTCTCCAAAAGTTTAGCAACAACATAAATATACAAGTTGGGCAAGAATATTATCTGCATTGTGATTGAGGGTCATATTTGGTCCAGAGAATGGAACAGGCAGATACATACTAACAATAAAATAATTAAAAAAAACAACAATGAACAAAAAACCTTATTCTATCTTCCCATTCACACTTGAATAAAAACAAACAAAAAACCTAAAACTGTAAAATGAAAAGATATATCTCAATGTCTTTAATAAAACTGATAGTTGATTTGTCCTATTTTTACCACATAATGATCATTTGAGAAACCATGTTCATTTAATTTTATAAAGACATCTAAGTTTTACACATCCAACTGTTTGGAACTCACCTAGGTGTCCATCTAGAAATGAATGGATAACACAAATGCAGTCTATATATACAATGTAATTCTACTCTCTCATAATAAAGAATAAAATTATGTCATTTGCAGCAAAATGGATGGAACTAGAGAACATTATACTAAGTAGGTTCAGCCAGTCTCAGAGAGTAAAGGGTCATATGTTTTCTCTCATATGTGAAAGCTACAACAAAAAAAGGAAAAAAAGGAAGCAATCAAAAGGGATTTAAGTCAAATGAGAAGAGAAAACAGTAGAATAGTGAAAGAGGATTGGGGAGAGAGGTGGAGAGGAGATAAATGAGACTTGAGGAAGGAAACAGTCCAAATTAGGATATGTACATACAAGATGGTTTCACTACCAATTTCACTAACATGTATGGCTAGGAAGGAAGGGGGAGTGGGGTGTGGTATAGAAAGAGAAATACAACAAGTGATATGTATCTGCAGTTTTGTATTACTTTGAGTCTCACTATGCACCAATAAATTATAAAAATCAACTTTGTATTTGTTTATTAAAGTATAGCATCTAAAATATTCTATATTCTGAAATCAAACATGATTTGTGGTTATGAATTGTCTTTCTTAAAGTTCTTTGTCTTTAAGATATAATGTATTACGTAGCCTTCTAAGTGTTCATGTAAAAAAAAGGCAAGGAAGCAAGGAAAACGAGAGAAAAAAAAAGGGAAAACAACAAAAGAAGGAAATGTCTGTGAGGTGTTCAGGAAGTAGGATTCACCTACAAGTTTCCCAGGTAGCTAAAACAAACCCAAACATTTATTTCTTTTCTTGCAGATTATTTTACTTTATGACATACAACAGAATGCAATTTACTTTGACTTGTATAATTCATATGTCATTTGGAGTTTTCCAGAAAACAAATCACTCTACATAAGACAGACTAAAACTCTACCTATACACTAATTTAGGTCAAAACTCACATTTCTCTGATTTCCTAACAGAGTTAATTTCTTGTGCTATTTCTGATCTTTATCTCCTTTCATTCCAATATTTCAGTTTCAGTCATTCAACATTCTGTGTATATTGTTGGTTATAAGGAATATACATACACTGGAAACTAAGTTTAAAACTTTAGTTTAAACCCACAGTTTAGTTGTTTGACTACAACCTTAATTTTAAACTTTAGGCATAGTATTTAGCTATATGACTATAAACCTTCGGACAATATTGAGCTCCTTCACCAACTAACAGACACATGAAAATATATCTAGATAAGTTAGTGCTCACAATAAGATGAAGAATATTAAATATCCATTGTTAAATATTTTTGAAAACAGAAATAGTGGGGGATTTTCAGGAAGCCTCCACTTCATCTCCTTTACGATCCTCAGTCCATGCCTTTCTGCATGGCACTCCTTATCCTCGCATGTTTTTCTCAGAGACTGACAATTTGTCTCCCTCTTTCTTAGAGTTCTTCAGCCTTAAAGCCCTTAACTTGATAATTCTACTTTCTTTCACCTATGCATATTTATCAAGTTGTTCAGCATGCTAGCTAAATCTCACATAACAGGACTGACCCTTCTTAAGCAGATGAATCTAGCTGTGTTTATCACAATTTCCCTCTCAATGACATTTAGAAAGAAAAGGTGAACAGAGTTACATGAAAAAATACACAAATTTCAATGTTTCCAGTGATAAAATGTATATATTATAGGCTCCATATTTACTTTTCTTTCTCTTTTTATTTTTGTAGAGCACTTTTTACATAATTTTATTGGTGCAATATATTTACACATTGTAGGGAGATTCAAAGTGATCCATTCATATATGCACACATGTCTTCGTGTGGTTCCCTCATACCTCATCCCACTACTACTCTCATCCCTTCCTGTACATACTAGTAATGTTGTTAGTAATACCTTCATATTGGGCATAATATTATTTGTTCTGTTTCCTCCCTCAAGCCTTCTCTTTTCCTCCCTTTGTTCCTCCCCCAATCCCCTTCCACTGTTCTCCTGGTCTCATTCCTTATTAACATGAAGTCTCTTTTCTCTCCTATTTTCTCTATAGTTTCCACATATTACAGAAAATATACAATCCTTAACTTTCTGAAACTGGATGATTTCACTTAGCTTAATATTCTCTAGTCCCATCCATTTTTCGGCAAGTGACATAATTTTGTTCTTCCTTATGTCTAACTGAAACACCATTAAGTTTAGGTTCCATGTTTTCACGAGCAGTCTCAACCCAATATTTTCTCTCAAACATAGTAGTTTTCAATGTGGGACTATTTTATCCCTCAGGGAACAGTCAACAAGGTCTAGAGACATTTTTGTTGCTATATTGAGGTGGAAGGGGTTATTAGTATGTCTAGGTAGAGGCTAGAGATACTGCTAAACATTTGGAAAAAATGCACAGAATGGACCTTCATTAAAAAAATAATATTTGGAACAAAATGTCATCGGTGCTGACATTGAGAAGCTCTATGAAGCACATTCTTTGTACTGGAGTCCCTCAGGAGAACTTGAGGATTCTCAGTCCCATTCACTCTGTTAACTGTGTGTGTTATCTCTTTTGCTTCCTCTGACTAGAGGAGGCTGTTTGCCTATTTTCATCCATATAACTGCAATATGAGCAATTATTTAAAATGATCTCCTCCAAGAAACTTCTTAAAACTTTCTTTTCTCTATGAAAGATTTTTTTCTTCTCTCATGTATGTTCTCATGAGTATTTAATAGTTCAAATACAGCATTTATTATGCAGTATTCAGTATCTCTTTATGTACCTGTCTATTCTACTAGATTGTATGCTTTTAAATTTAATTCTGTTTGATAAATATCTGTTGGAAAACATACTTAAAATCATGGCAAGAACTGGAGTTTGTTGTATATGCTTACTATGTGCTTGGTCTTTTATAGGCATGACTTTATTAATTTACTTCAGAAACTCTAGCAAATATACCATATTATTCTCATTTAACACGAGAATAATACAGGTAATTGAGGTTTGGCAAGTTAAAGGTTTCACTCAGTCAGAATTTTGACCACATTTTTTTATATCAAGATACCAAAGTAAGAAATGTTATGTTGTGATATTAACCTAAATTAGATGAAGTTAGATAAGGCAAAAGATCCTATGTTAAGGCAAAAGGTATCATGTGCAAGGCAAAAAATAGTTCTTTGATACCTTTATTAGTACATTGTAATTATACATCATAATAAAGTACAAAGTGATACAAACACATGCACACATCTCTTGGTGTATTTCCCTCCACATCCCATCCCTCTCCCAGCTCTTTCCCCTCATTCATGTTATTGAGATTGGTAGTAATAAAGGAACAATGACTATTAACTTCTCTGATGTATTAGTAACAATTTCTCAGAACAAGATGTATGCTTACTCTGGGCTCCAGAAATAAATAGTAACAGTGGTGTGATGAGGCACTTTTTATCATTCTCAATATTTCTAATAATAATAGTTGCCAACACCTACTGTATACCAGGTGTCTGGGTGTCTTACATAATTTCTAGCTGTGTTACATAATTGATTCATTTAATTTTATAATGATCCTACAAGACAAATATTTTTATTATCCCTGATATACAGATAAAGAAATAAAACAATAAGTATGTTAAGTAACTTATGATTAATAATTTGCAGGGAATGTGAAACTACATTTGATGCAATTGAAAGGCAGAAGACACATCATTTTGTTCACTAATGTGTTACTAAAATATGGCCCAGTGCTTAGCACTATGAATGAATAAACACAGGAATTAATGTAATATACAACTAACAGGCATTTGAGATTAAGAAATATGATAATCAGCTGCTGTTTTCTAGAATAATTAGATTGAAAATAGGAAAATTCTGTGTCATTCTCTAGTGAATATAAGTGAATAGAACAAAATTCATCTTCTGTTGGTATTATTGTCTACCCCTTGATCTTTCCATTCAGGTAATGCTATAAAAAGAGACATATATTCATGTGTAATTGAATCATAAATGAGAATACTTAAGTAATCTAACATCTATATATCTATAGATATACATCTCAAAATATACACATACATACACACATGTTTTTAAGTGTCATATGAAATGCAGGAAAATTTTGGAAACAATAGATGTAAAAAAAGTATAATGTAATAAAACAATTCAGAGAGTTCAGAAAGAATGATATACTTTGATATGATTAGATAATGGAGAGTATATATAACAAATTAATGTTCATCTGAAGAGAAGAGGTAATAATTGATAGAGAACCTCTATAGGAATAGGTCGATGTTCAGCTTCCCAGATTTCTAATTTGTTATTCAGTTTGACTGTTTTCCAACTCATATCAGTAGTTTTCCATTACTATAATGAAATGCTTGAGGCAATTAGTTTCTAAAGGAAAAAGTTTATTTTAGTTTGTGATTCTGGAGGTCCAATCCAAGTGGAGTGGTCACACGGCTTTGGGCATCTGGCGAGGGCAGCACATCATGACAGAAGTGTATGGTGGAGCAAAGAGTTCACTTTGACTCCAAGAATCAGAGTGGAAGAGAAAGAGCCTGGGGTACCAAAGTCCCCATGTAGGGCACAACTCAACAACCTAAAAACTTCCCTCAGGCCTTACCTCTCAAAGGCTCCACAGCACTTATCTTGGGGCTGAGCCTTTGGGGCATCAGATATTATATCTATAGTATATCCCAATTTCTTTCTTTAGTCATTTCACATTTAAAAATGAAATTCCTATTTTAGATATTTTTATACTTTTATTTGAGCTTTCCCTCAGCTCCCTCCCCACTCCCCCCTTCCCCAAACATGACATTGAGATTGGCCTTGGTATTCTCATATGTGGAAGCTTTTTTTTCACTCCTAATAATAAGTGAAAAATTTGAAAAAAAAAAACACTAATTCCCACAGTTGCTAATCCTTACAGATTTCTTTTGCCTTTGCTTATGTCATGGTTCTTCCTGAGGCTGAATTGTGTATAGAGGGATCAATTACAGAGAAAAGCTGGAATGACAGACTAAGTCTTCTGTGGCGTGATTATATCTAGCTTCTTAGTTAAGTCAATGAGACACTCCCTACAGGCATGGATCATTGTGTTACCAAAATCAGAGAGAGAGAGAGAGGAATAATGACACTTGTACTTAATGTATAATTTTGTTCATTATAAATATACTTGATCATTTTTAAGTAGGTTGCACAACATCCCTTCTGCTTGGCCACTTTATTTAGGTAAAAAACATGTATGAAGAGACTTTAATGCAGTGATCAGTATTGATATCATTCTTAATGTTTGAGGTAACCAGCTAAAAGATAAAGTATAGTTATATGTATAGTGTTATAACTAAACATGCACTCATATTTGTCAGGGGTTTTAAAAATTTCTTTTCCACAATAAGTGAGAAATTAATTGTTTACATCTAAGATATTTCAAAGTCTTTCAGTTATTCAAATATTATTTAATTCAGTTTTACTCTAGTTTCCAAGTGTTTTATATATATATATACTTATATAAGTATATGTATACATGTATATATGTATTTATTTATGTATATATACACACATGTATAAATAGACATTTATTTTTGCCATATATTATTTTAGTATAAAACCATTTTAGAAGCCGGGCGTGGTGGCGCACGCTTGTAATCCCAGTACTTTGGGAGGTGGAGACCGGAGGATCCGGGTTCGCGGCCAGCCTCAGCGCGCATGCGCGTGCGATCAATCTCTCTCTCTCTCTCTCTCCTCTCTCCTCTCTCTCTCTCTCTCTCTCTCTCTCTCTCCCTAGCGAGGCCCTCCGCAACTTCGTGAGACCCGGTTTCAAAAATAAAG
>PVJS01029305.1:0-24870 GCA_004027185.1 Glis glis
GTAGAGAGAGAGAGAGAGAGAGAGAGACAGGGAGAGAGAGAGAGAGAAAGCTGAGGCTGGCCGCGAACCCGGATCCTCCGGTCTCCGCCTCCCAAAGTACTGGGATTACAAGCGTGCGCCACCACGCCTGGCCTTTATCCTTTATTTTGAAACCAGGTCTCACGAAGTTGCGGAGGGCCTCACTAATTAGCTGAGGCTGGCTGTGAACCTGGATCCTCCAGTCTTAGCCTCCCAAGTACTGGGATTACAAGCCTGCGCCACCACGCCCGGCCATGTCTCCTGTTTTCATGCACTCACTTTATGTTTTTTTATTTTTATTTATTTTTTATTATTTATTTATCTTATGGTACTGGGGATTGACCTCAGGGGTATTCTACCTCCAAGCTATAACTCCAAACCCTTCTAATTTTTTATTTTGAAACATGGTCTCTCTGAGTTTCTGAGGCTGGCCTTGAACCTGTGATCCTCCTGTCTCAGCTCCCAAGTACTGGGATTACAGGTATACACCACCATGCCTGCATGTTATAGTTTTGTAAAATTGAAACTTAAATATTTTTTTTTTTGCAGTACTAGGGATTGAACCCAGGGGCATTCTACCTCTGAGCTACACCTTAGCCCTATTTTTTTTTTATTCTTTATTTTGAAACAGGGTCTCACTTAGTTGCAGAGGGCCTCACTAAGTAGCTGAGGCTGGCTGCGAACCTGGATCCTCCTGTCAGCCTCCCAAGTACTGGGATTACAATCATGTGCCACCACGCCCAACTGAAACTTAAATATTTTTGAAAAATGTACTAGTAGTTCAAACTTTTCATAGAACTTTTTATATAGTGTGCTCTATTTTGCTTGTACCTTATAATTTGTGTTTCTAAATTATGACTTACTGCTCTGCATTTTATCGGTTCATGGAACAGTTTGCATAATTTACAAATTTACCCTAGGCTGTCTGTATTTTAAATTTCCTGTAAATATCACTTATACCTCTCCTCCATTGTTTCTGTGTATATTTTAATTAGAGAAATGTAAAGGAATGTGAGCTAGCCACTATAATTAGGAATTATGATGAACTTAAAAATATCCAATAACAAAAAACTAATTTTCCCCCCTCCCCTTATTTATTTTTCACAAAACTCTGTTGAATATTGAGTGACTATAGTGCATCCAGATATTTACTAGATACAGTGGGTGGTATTAAAAATGCAACAACATAAGTCTCTCTCTCTTATTCTTTTTCCTGATGTTGTAACAAAATACCTGAGATAGTCAACTTAAAAACAGGAGAGATTTGATCTGGCTCACAGTTTTGGAAGTTTCAGTCTGTGGTTGGTTGGCTCCGTTGGTGTTAGATCTGTGGCGAGGCAGTGCATCATAGCAGAAGTACCTGGCAGAGAAAGTTGCTTACCCCATGGCAGCCAGGAAGCAAAGAGAACAGGGGTTGGGGTCCCAATATTTAATGACATATACCCAGTGACATAACTTCCTTCCACTAGGCATAACTTCCTTCCTCATAAATGTTCCATGACCTCCCAGTACCACCTTAGGCTGAGGACCAAACCTTGAACACATGGGCCTTTGGAAGACATTCAAGATCCAAACTATAGCAGAAATCCAAGAATAAGGCTCTGGCATCTGGTGAGGGCTTCCCAGGCATTATGTGGTGAGACAGAGCAAGCATGCCAGAGAGACCTTGTACTTACAAGAAAGCCGTTTCCTCATAAACCCATGAGTGAATCAATCTGTCAATGAGGGCAGAGCCCTCATGACCCAGTCACTTCCCAGAGGTCCTACCTTTCAGATACAATTAACATATGACTTTGGAGCTTCAGCTTTCAATACAGGAGATTTGGGGGATACATTCAAAGTATAATACTAATTTTGAGAAGTATGCTGAAAAATTGGTATAAGACACATGATCTCTTACTCATGTACATATGTTATACTCAGGAATGGAAGTAACTTTCTTACAAAATGATGTTTATGAATATTTTTAGCTATTTTATAGATTTAGATGCACAAACAACAAGTATTCTCTATAAAACTCCAGCCTAGTCCCAGGAATTCCAGTTACTTTCCATAATCCTGCACATTATTTTCATTATATGGGTTAATGGCCACCAAGAAGTGCTTCCAAACCCTAAGCTTTAAGTACCCCACAGTTGACTGTACTTATTTTGGAGCAACAGCATATTAGGTTATATAGACTAAAATGTTGTGAAAACACAGTAACATGAACTTTAATACTTTTGGGAATTGATTGGCCTAATGTATTACTTGGCATGCATCCTGTAGCTGTCCCCCTACCTCTGTCTACCTCAGACTGTTACCATTTTCCACATTGTCCTGCACTTAGAGTTAAGAGAGGATAAATGCCATTGTAGTTGAGATTATTTCTTTGAGGTGATTCTTATTTTCCATTTATACCCAGAAAGGTAAGTATGTAGGTAGTGAATTATTGGTAGTGAGTTCAAATTATTTATTTAAATGAGAAATGACTTCTTACATGAAAGTACGCTACATGATGATTACAAATTATAAGCTGGGCTCCGAATTGACTCACTTTCTATTTTTAGTGTAGAAGAGTTTGTGTGTGTTTGTGCATGTGTGTGTGTACACGAAACAATATGTGTGTAATTTAGTGTAATCACAGTGGCAGGCAGCTAATTTTAGTAATAAACATATTGCATTAATGTTGAATGAAGAGCCCTGGTTTTCAAACGTCTTATTAATTTATTTGCTATGGCATTGGCCAAGTTACTTCTCTCTGAACCTCTTAACACCCTCATATCAAATGAAGGGGTGAACTAGATTATTCTAAAGTTCGTATGCTGAGTGTTTGTGAAGGGTCTATTATGTATATTTTTGGTAAAGATTTTATGATAAGCAGCTCATTATGAATACTAGTATAATCAAACATTTGGAAAGAACTTTATACATTTGAAATACCTACACACATTCCATTTTGTTGAGTCTTTTTAACAACTTTACAATGTAGAAAGTGGCAGAAGATGCTCTGCCAGTTTCACAAGTTTGTTCTGTGTATACAAAACACCTTCAAGAAATTCAAATCCAATTAGCTTTAGCGGGTCCAGGGAATGATATTTAACATAATACAAGATAACTCAGAGCTAAGTGGAATAAAGTAAGAGCAAATATTAACCTAGCCACACTACATTTTAAGTACTCTATGCTCTTAGAAAATGATTTTTGAACTTTGTACTCAATTTCTGCTCTAGTTTGCTGCCTGCGCTGACATTGCTTTTTTTTTTAGAAGAAAGAATCGATTCAGAGTGCTTGTATTTCTCTTTAACTACATGTTCCCCAACCTGAGACAAAAATGAAACAAATCAGTACATATATTTCTATATTGTCACTGAATTTCTTGCTCAAATTTAATTTTGTACTGATGAAATCTTGTAGTAAAGTGACATACACTAAGAGTCAAAACCAAGGAAAGTTATCATGTACATGACCTGTCCCAGTTTAAGATTCACGGAGGTGCGTTGAGACTGTTCCTGTTCACCAATTTTTACTTCTGAGGAAACATATCTTAATGAATATCATACAATTCTGTAGGACAGTTTCTTCCACCACTCTGCTCAGGATGTGGTTATAGAGGTCCTCAAATGGGCACTGCTTCTCTACTTTATACAGTGTCATGAACACCTGCAGTTTTATGAATGAATAGTCTAGCCAGTGACATAATGAGTCTCTGTCCTCCTCAGAAAGCAGCCAAGCGTTGAGCACTGCCCTTCATCAATGGCCTTCAGACAACTGGCTTATATTTGCACAGATGCTCTCTATGACAAAAGAGAAGTTACTGTGAAGGATTATTTCATCATATCAATTTTTCTTCCTTTGCTACCGCCTTCTTTGTTTCCCTGGCCCTTAGGGACCATAAGTCCCTTAGGTACAGAATTATTCAGTTTTTCAGTTTTCAACCTGACAATCATGTTCCTTCTAATGTTTTTCCTTTTCTTGGGGGGGGTCTACTTTTGCTAGACATCATGTTAAGTGATTTACTTAGATTATTTTATTTAATCCTCATAGCAGTTTCAAAAGGTAGGTAGGTAGTATTAGTTTATTTATTTATTTATTTATTTTTGCGGTACTGGGGATTGAACCCAGGGGCGTTCTACCTCCGAGCTACACCCCCGGCCCTATTTTTTATACTTTATTTTGAAACCGGGTCTCGCAAAGTTGCAGAGGGCCTCACTAAGTCGCTGAGGCTGGCCGCGAACCCAGATCCTCTGGTCTCCGCCTCCCATCTACTGGGATTACAAGCGTGCGCCACCACGCCCGGCTAGTATTAGTTTATTTTAAATGATGAGAGATGAGAAGCTGAGGCTCAACATAGTACACATAGCTGCCAAGGAGTAAAAGTGATGCTGAACCCAGGTAAGTCACTCCATAAAGAATTTTCATAGCTTTAAAAATCACAGTTTAAGATTATTTAAAAAATTATCCATCAAGTTTTCCCTATCCAGGGTGCTATTCATCTCTGAACTATTTTTTCATCCTATCACTCACAGATAATTTTACATTAAGTGAAAGAAATTTTGCTGTAGTCACATACTGATGATTTACACTAAGCATGTTTCTGCTTCATTTTCAAATAGATTATAAAGTTCTAGAGGAAAAGAATTGTGTTTCTTGCTAATTTTGTCTTTGGCACGTGGTAGTTGCTTAATAACTGCTTGTTTGACTGATTTTATTATTAGCAAACTTATTTTTATGTCTATTCCTTCTCCATCATTTGGATATTTGAAAGTCTTTTCTGTTAAGACTTTTGACACTTACTGATTTTATTTTTCCTTTTCTGGCAAACAGGTTTGAGGAAAAGGGGATGATGGTGGATAAGCAGATACATGAGGAATAGAATAGGCTGGTGTCAGTATCTCACTAGTAAAATTAAATGGTCATAAATTAAATGGTCATAAAATTAAAATACCTATTGTGTCATTTTGAGAAAAACTTTTCAAAAATTATCCTTTGCGAATTTTTAAAGCATCTCATTAAAGTTATTTTCCTGTTTATTTTTGCTTGTACCATTCTACCATAAGGAAAGCTCATTGTATAACCCAATTTATTTGAAAGTTTTCCTCAGTTCTGCTTCTCAGGAGAAAACTCAAGGTGACAAAAGATGACTGCTCTTTAAAGTATAATTCAGTAGTATGAAAGAATCATATTTTACCTTCCAAAGGAAAACCCGGGTTGTTACAAACATGATGTTCTCAGTTTACTAAACTCACATCACGTCACATTATCAAATTCAAACTGTTTGAGGTCTACAATTTTTTCTCCTAACTGCAGCTTGACTTCCTGTTTATTTTCACATTGGATTTTGTTCCACATATGTTGTATCTCTTTCCTTTTAAATATAATCTAGTTCTAGAATTACTTTATTGCATGAATTAAACATCTTTTTGTTTATAAACCTATGTTAAATAAACGTTCGGAGGCTTTACAACCTAATAAAAATGTGCTGTGTTAATCACATAGTAGGAAATGATGTGGTCTGGGGTTAAATACAATTTGGAAGTATGTGGCAAATGCAATCAGCTTTCCATCTCTGTGGGTTCTGCGTCTGAATTCGGTGAACCTTGGGTTGATATTGGGAAAAAAAATTGTCTCTGTACTGAATGTACAGATTTTTTCCTAGTTATTATTCCCTGAACAATGTAGTGTAACATCTACTTACATAGTATTTTATATAGCATTTGTTAGGTATTATAAATAATCCAGAGGTGATTTAAAGTATATGGGGGGATGTGCATAGGTTATATGCAAGTACTATGCTATTATATATAAAGGGCTTGAGGATTTGCAGATTTTGGTTTCCATGGGGCAGGGATGTCAGTGTCCTGGAACCGATTTCCTACAGATACTGAGAGACAGTTGCATTTACTGCCTTTTCATTTCTAGCACTACTTATTTAAACTATGTTTTAGAATAAATCTAAACTACTTAAACGAAATAGTAGAGATTCCACTCACTGTTGGGAAACTAATCTAAAGCCTTTATGCTAATTCTGAAAGAGGCAGTATATGTTACTTATTAGTTGGATATTTAAAAGAAAATAAAAGTATGTATGTATGTATGTATGTATGTATGTATGTATCTTTTGCAGTACTGGGGATTGTAACAGCAACATTCTACCTCTGTGCTACATCCCAGCCCTATTTTATTTTTTATTTGACAAAATAAAAAATTTGTCATTTTGTTTTAAAAATTGTTCATATCAGTCAGAGGTGCTCTGTATACTTGATATTTTTTAAAGCTTGCTGACCTACAAGTTAGCTTGGTTTTAAAAATGGGTTTATTTTCAACAAGTTGCCCTATGATATTTGACTAAATTATTTCTATTACTGGAAGTGGTTTAATAAAAATATCAATGCAGCAAAGTCAGTGGTTTAGCACACCTGTAAATGTGATGACTTGGCAGTTCTTCCTGCTGGTTCCAAGGATCAGCTGACATAAATCAGTGTGTGCTTGGAAAATAAAATAAAATATGACAGTTTAAACTCCTGTTAATAATTTTTTACATTTCTGCTGCCAGTTTTGAAAAAACCCACAATGCTACTTATTGATAACAAATTCTTTAAAAATTTACTTATAGCTTTATATCTTCAAGTAAAAGGTTAATGTATAAGCTATAGAAAATAATTTTCATATGCAAAATTTATATTTTGTATATTTTATATTTTATACTTTCCAGGTTCTCATTTTTCATCTTTTAATCCAACTACTTTTGGATTTCATTTGATTTGTATTTAATACTTTAGTAATTCTTATATTTCAGGTGTACCCATCTAAATACTTCATCATCCAGGCCTGGTTTATTCTTATACTTTATAGCCGGGCATGGTGGCACATGCCTGTAATCCCAATACTCGGGAGGCCGAGGCAGGAGGATCATAGATTCGAAGTCAGCCTCAGCAATTTAGTGAGGTACCTCAGCAAGTTAGTGAGATCCTGTTTTTAAATAAAAAATAAAATAGGGCTGGGGTGTAACTTGGAGGTAGAATGCCTCTGGGTTTAACCTTTAGTACCAAAAAAAAGAAAAGGAAGATTAACTATATTGCCAGACATGCTGGTGCATGCCTGTGATCCCAGTACTTTGGGAGGCTAAGACAGGATTGTAGGTTTGAGGCCAGCCTCAGCAACTTAAACAAGCCCCTTGGCAACTTAGTGAGACCCGTTTCAAAATAAAAGATGAAATAGGATTGGGGATGTAGCTTTGAGGTAGAACTTTTCTGGGTTCCATCCCTAGTAACACAAAAGAAAAAAAGAAAAAAAAAGATTTGCAGCTATGGGTGTGCAGTGGGCTTGCATGGAGGGTGGGGACTTTCTTGGCATAGGCAGGCTGCACGCAGTAGGCATCTTGCAGAAGCAGCAGCATGGTGTGAACACTCATCACCCACAGGTTACACACAGGAGCTTGGCAGAGGGGGTCAGAGAGCTGCTGGGCTGGCAGGAGGTCTTTGGGCCACATGGTTTCTATGTTGAGAAGGTCATGGAAAAATTATTGCCAGGCTAAGACTGCCAGGTTGCAGAGGGACCATGTTCTGGGCCCATGACTGGGGACACTGGATGTCCTCACAATTACACTTCCAGCTCCCAAAACCATAGGAGAGCCTCTTCCTTCTGCAGTGTCCTTCTGGTGCCCTCTACTGAGAAAGCTTGATACCATGTTCACTTAAAGGAGAGAGAGATATTTAAAATGATTTCCTTTTTATACTCCCTTAAATCATAGAACATAAATGAAAGGTGCTTTTGGAGCTGAGAATCAATAAATTGATAACTGACAGAGATGGAAATATTGGGTGAGATAGGCAGCAGCTGTTGACTTTAGTTAGTGAAAGTCCCACCACATTTTATGTATTTGTACCTTTAAAAACCCTTGGTTTGAGCCAGGCATGGTGGTGCATGCTTGTAATCCCAGTACTTGGGAGGCTGAGACCGGAGGATCCGGGTTCGCGGTCAGCCTCAGCTACTTAGTGAGGCCTCTGCAACTTAGTGAGACCCAATTTCAAAATAAAGAATAAAAAATAGGGCTGGGGGTGTAGCTCGGAGGTAGAATGCTCCTGGGTTCAATCCCTGGTACCACCAAAAAAACCAACCAAACAGAAAAACCCCTTGGTTTGGAATGCCCTCCCTTGGTATTTGAAGCCTTGCCCTTCTCCCAGCCTCTCAAACATTTATCTTGCATTAGGCTCATGCTCTATTGTAATCTTGACCATAGCTTTGTCTTTACCAAACACTGCCACCTCTTTGGAATCTTAATTTCAGGCATCCTTCTTTCCTGACACTCTCTTGTATCCTTTATTTAATAAGCTGACTTGGGAAATCCTTCACGCAGTCTAGGATGTATAACTCATTGGTCCTACCACCTTTCCATTGCTTTTCAGATCCTGTGTATCTACTTCCCTGACGAGATTTCTCAGTTTCATTATTATGTTGACAATGCTATTGGACCAAGACTTGAAGCCCAGGTCTTCAGACTCTGGATTCAGATTCCACTGTACTAGAAATGACATACAGTTTTAACTCTTAAGCCAGTTCATTCACATATTTTCCTGTGTGCACAGGCAGTTCATTGTCTCTAGTATATTAAGGTTTATGGAATTATATCCAGGTTTAAGTGGAAAAAGTAACAATTGCTTCTAAATATGTTTCTGCCTTATAACTGTATTTGTTTCAGAATGTCTTAAAGATCAGTTGTGATTGCTAGTAGTAGTTTAAGTAGCAAATTTGGGTTTTGGTTTTAGACAAAGATAGTTGGTATTTGATAATATATATATTCCTGTCATCTGCCATGATGTTTTATAAATCTAGTATATAAATACAAAATGAGTTCATCTCATGAATAAATTAATTAAAATATCATATTGAGTTCCTACATGTGCTACCACATTTTTGGTACTGGGGATTGAATCCAGGGGCATTATACCTCTGAACTATGCTCCCAGCCCTTTTTATTTTGACACAGGGTCTAGCTATGTTACTGAGGATGGCCTGGAACCTGTAATCCTCCTCTCTCAGCCTCCCAAATACTGGGATTATAGCAGGTGCCACCACCATACCCACCTGTGCTACCACTTGTCTAGGCCAGGGTATGTAGCAGTAAATAAGATAAATAAAATTCATGCTTTTATTGGAACTTAGTTTCTTGGGTAGATGGAAATCAGATAACATATAAGTAAATTTATATACAACATAATTTTAGAAGATAATGAGTTCCATGAATTCCATGAAGAAAACTGAACAGAATAATGGAATATAGTGCTTAAAGTTATAGAGGTGATTTTCTTTTTCTTTTTTTTTTGTGGTACTGGGGATTGAATTAAGGGGCATTCTGCCTCTGAGTTACTCCCTTAGCCCTTTTTATTTTTTGTTTTGAAAAGGATGTGCTGCCATGCCTGGCTTACAAGGTGTTATTTTATATTGTAGAGTCAGGTAAGTTATTTTATGGAGTAATGTTTTAGCTGAGATCTGAGAATGATGTGCTAGCCATGTTGAAGGTATGAGGAGAAAGCATTGGGAAGATAGAAGGAAGAGCAGAAGCAAAGGCCTGAAGTGAGGGCAAACGTGTTTGAGGAGATAGGACTCTGACGTGTAGAGTATGTAGTGAGCAAAGGACTGTGACAGGAGGAGAGGACAGAGCAGAGGTAGGAGTCTGATTTTGTGGGACTTCATAGCTGAGAATTTTGTGTATATCAATTATGTCAGAATCTAAAAATGATTTTCTTCGTTTATGCATGTAATATTTAAGTACGTGCTTAAAATGATCTAAAATTGTATTAGTTTGGATTACAAAGTTGCGTACCCTCATTATAGGCCTCAAGTGGCAAGTGACATAGTATGTGCCAATGAAGAAACAATGGAAGAACTCATTATTTCAAAGAAATCATTACCCAGACCTTCAGCTGTTTTCCTTTGTGCTACCTGCCTTGTGCCATTTGAACTGCATAGATCTAGGAACTCACAATCTTGAGTTTCACATCAGAACAAAAGTATTAGTTTAAGTCTCAAGGTGAAAGAGCTAGTACTTCTAGTTAGTGAGTGTAGTGGGACTCAGCGCAGTTAGTGTATCTGGATCCAACAATCTTCATTAGGGTGATGAAACTCAATATACTTAGACAAAATATAGCAAGGCCTTAAATTTTTGGTCAGTAAGTGAAGTGAAATCTAGAATTCCAAGTAAGTTAGAAAGTCCAGTGAGGCCCTTGCATTCCTAGTCAGTCAGGAAATATAACAGAGTCCAAAACTTCCTTAGTCTGGAAATGTAATGATCCAGCATTCCTAGTCAGGAAGTGTAATGGTCAAGCACTTAGCCAGCTATTGCTTAGCAAATGGTATGAAGGGTTGATGAAAGGAAACAAACTAATGGTCAAAGTGAAGTTTTGGAATCATTATTCAGCCCATGCTTTTGATTAATGTCTTTAAAATTTTATGTCCCATATCTGGGTTTTTCTTTTTACCTTAATACCTTAAAAAAAAACAACCTTTACCATCTGGCCTTTCATTCTCTCCAGTTATTTCCATTTCTTTTTTATTGGCTCATTATAATTGTATATAATAGTGAGATTCATAGTGATAGGTTTATATATGCACATAACATTATTTGTTGTTTCCTTCCTGGTATATCCCCTCCTCCCCACTCCACACCCCTTCCACTGCTCTACTGGTCTCTCCTATTTTCAGTGGTCCCTTTCTTTTTTTCTCTCAAGCTTTCACATTTGAGAGAAAACATGCAGCCCTTGGTTTTCTGAGCCTGGCTTATCTCATTTAGGTCGATGTCCTCCAGTTCCATGCATTTTCCTGCAAACGACACAATCATTCTTCATTTTGGCTGAGTGAAACTCCATTGTGTATATAACATCAAATTCATTAGCAAAGAATCATGCCTTCATGATTTGAACTTTTTAGAGGTGGTAGAGGCTCTTCATGGATTTTAGGGGCACATAGCAAAGGAGTTTTTCCTTTCCCAGCCTTGTTTTCTACTATTTTCATAAAGTTGATGACTGAATTGAATTTCCAGATTGGTTAGGTATTTCACACATATTGTTAAGGGTCAGTGTTAGATCACAGAATTATTCTCCAGTTGTCCTTTTTTTTTTTGTGGCACTGGCGATTGAACTCAGGGGCATTCTACCTCTGAGCTAAACTCCCAGTCCTATTTTTTTTTTTTTTGAAATAGGGTCTTATGTAGCTGAGGTTGGTCTCGAACCTGTGATTCTCCTCTCTCAGTCCAATTGTTGTCTTTAAATTTATATCATGAAAGTTACTTGACGAGCTTTTTTATGCACATTGTAATAAGCATAGATTTCACATTAAAATTAGCACATGATGTTAAAAAAATTTTTTTGTGTGTTACTGGGGATTGAACCCAGGGGCATTTTACCTCCGAGCTATACCCCAGCCCTATTTTTTATTCTTTATTTTGAAACAGGGTCTTTCTAAGTTGCGGAGGGCCTCACTAAGTAGCTGAGGCTGGCCACGAACCCGGATCCTCCGGTCTCAGCTTCCCAAGTACTGGGATTACAAGTGTGCACCACCACGCCCAGCTATGTTAAAAATTTTATAAAGAAATATATCACATATGTAGTGTTCTTGCCAAAAATGTTTTTCTGAATGTAATTATGAGGAAAAGTCAAACACATAGATATTGTGTATCAGTCTGTAGAGACTTTAAAATTGTTAATGATGTGTAAAACAAAATTAAGCAAAAATGGTAGGGAAGCTGTTCTAGATGAAGACAAAACGTCAAAATATAATGCTTGACCCCTAAGTGGATCTAGAGCCAAAAGAAGAACAAGAAAAATGGTATACATTCCTAAAAGGACATTAGGACTGTTAGAAAATTTGATTATGCACTATATCTTAGATGTAATATAGTGTTAACAGTAAATATTTCAAATTTGATAATGGTATTATGGTTTTGTAGGAGATTGTCCTCATTCTTAAGATTAAATCTGGGGTAGTGTAATAATGTTAGCAGTTTACTTTTTTTGTGGTGCTGGGAATTGAACCTAGGGACATTTTACCTTCAAGATAAATCCCACTACCCCCTCTTTTATTTATTGTTTTGAAAAAGGGTCTTGCTAAGTTGCTGAAGGCCTCGCTAAGTTGCTGAGGCTGGCCTTGAACCTGGGATCCTCCTGTCCTAGCCTCCCAAGTACTGGGATTATAGGTGTGTGCCAGCATGCCTGGCAAAAAATATTTCATTTTAAATTGGCAAATGGAAATTCTTTATACTTGTGGGGCTGCAATTTACTTTCAGATGTTCCAGAAAGAAAAGGTATATGTATGGTCAGAGGAATGAAAGTAAATTTGACAGAGTGCTAACAATTCTCAAATCGATGTGAAAAGTATATTGGTTTTCATTGTACTGTTCTTTTTGTTTTTCTCTAGCTTCACATTTTTCCAAATGAAAAACTTAGCCAGGTGTGGTAGTGCATGCACACAAAAAACAAAACAAAAAAGTTGAGCATAAATTTTCATAAAGAATAAACTTTGCCATTAGGATGGGGCAACTTACTTAACTTGGGTCTGACTTTTGTCTCTAATGTTATCCTTTGCAAGAGGCTATTGTATTCAATAATTTATGTGTTCAATTATTAATTTATCTTCTATGGCTTTAGAGTATTTTACAGTTCAAAGAACATATTTAGAGGATTTATGTATTACTCTGTTCCAGTGTGTGAATTATACAATGTAGATGGTGTTTTCCTCATTTTACAAATGAATAGTGTGAATTTTAGAGAAGTATGTCTAAGATCATAGTCAGCTACCTTCATGCCCACACTTCTCTCCTAGGCTTTGGCATTCTCCCTCTGTCTAGTCACCCATTAGACACTTCAGCCTGGATGTCCCACACGCATCTTAAAGGCAACGTACCACAAGCTTGTTCTTCCCACTTTATATCATTGTTGGGCTAATGGTTCCCTGATCTACTGAGGTGGACCAGTCAGGCATCTGGGAGCCATCCAGTAATTCCTATACTGTTATCTAATTGACTCTGAGGTGGGATAGAAGAAATTAAAGAAATAGGCAGAAAGGAGTCATAAAGGAAGGAGAAGGAAATAAGATTTTAATTCCAAAGTTCCTTGTGCTTTTCTAGGCCTGTCACTCCCTAAACCAGTCGCTCCCTCTTCCAGGCCTGTCACTCTCAAAGTGATTTGCAAATATGTTGAGAGCATCTGTGTTGGTTTTTTCCATTTACTGCTTCACATTCTCTCTGCTGTACTGTATATTCATGCTGCTGTTATCAAGTGTATCAGTATCCTACAGCTTCTACAACAAATTGCCAAAACCTTAGTGGCTTAAAACGACTGAAATTTATTCCTTTACAGTTCTGGGAGCCAGAAATCCAAAATCAAGGTATTGTTAATGGTACAATCTCTCTGAAAGATCTAGGGGGCATTCCTTATTTTCCTCCTCCAGTTTGTGGCAGCATAACTCCAATGTTTGCTTCTATCTTCACATGGCTGCCTTTACCCCTCCCTCCCTCCGTCCCTCCCTCCCTTCCGTCCGTCCGTCCGTCCCTGATAAGGGCATTCTTACTGAATTTAGGGCCCAGTACTTCAGTATTATCATTTCAGTCCTTACCTTAATTATATATGGAAAGACCCTATTTCCAAATAAGGTTACAGTTTTATATTCTGGGTAGACAGGGCATTTTTGAGTATAGCATTCAACCCACTATAGTAAGGTACTACCAATTTCAAAGAACTCTTGTTGGTGGGACCTTGTGTTCTCATGGTCATATTCATTCATTTGTTCAACAAACATGTAATGAACCATAATGCTGTACCAGGGGCAGGTTTAGAGAGAGATGGGCCAGACAGAGTCCTTGTACTTACGGAGCTCCCAGTGTCATTGGAAGGCAGATAGAGGCACCCATATCTATAATGCAATATGACCACCTGGACAATAGAACCTTATGTATAGTGCTCTACAGAGGACAGATCCTATGAGCCAGGAAAGACTTAACTAAAGAGTTAATCTTAAAGGAAGACAAAGCACTTGGTAAGACAGGTAATATGTAGTGTAAAGACATTGTGGATTGAAAAAGTGGTTTAAGAAACCACATATTCTTAAATGTTACTGGATCATAGTTTATATGAAAGAAGGATAATAAATATAAAAAACTTCTGTTTTCTTTTTTTTTTTGTGTGTGTGTGTGGTAGGGGATTGAACCCAAGGGCATTCTACCTCCAAGCTAAACCCCCAGTCCTATTTTATTTTTTATTTTGAAACAGGGTCTCACTAAGTTGTGGAGGGCCTCACTTAGTTGCTGAGGCTGGCTGCGAACCCAGATCCTCCTGTCTCAGCCTCCCAAGGACTGAGATTACAAGCGTGCACCACCACGCCCGGCTAAAACTTTTCTTAAAGCATTAGCTTCCTGGTCTTGGATTATCTTAGTCCTATGAGCACTGTGGCAAAGCTAACACTATACTAAATTTCTCCAAATTCTTTTCACAGTACTCCTTCCTGAGGAAACAGAAAGCTCGATTTTCTAGCCGCTTTGAAGTTGAATTTCCCTCCCTCCCTCCTTCCCTCTTTCATACCTTCCCTCCCAAGTTGTGGGAAATGATGGAGATATGTGTGTCCATATAGTTTTGGGGCAGCCCCAAATCACTGAGTTACCACATGGGAAAGAGCTAGTTTTTTATATTTTCAGTAGGTTTTCCCTGAGTGAGAAACAAGCTTTTTGATTTGTCAAGCTACTGAAATTTGGATATTAGTTAATGCAGCATAGCTTATGTTATCTTGACTTATATAATTAAAACAAAAACTTCCTTCACATATACCTCAAATTAAAAATTAAAATGGAGAGGAAGCTAGTGGTTATTTTTACATTATAGCTTGAAAATGTATTTCAAATGCAATTATTTATTTCATATTTCCCCTTTATTTACAATGATAAAAGTCTTGGATCCATTTTATAAAATGTAGAAAGACACAGAACAGTGGTGTCACCACCTAGTTATAAATAAGTATGCTTAATAATTTAGTTTAAATGATTCTTTTATAGATTAATTTTAATATTTCTTTTTCAAAGTCATAAAATACTTTTATAAAGTATGATTTTTAATGCTCATCATCATGGAATATAGTATTTAACCAGCGTCTAATTGTTGTACATTTTGGTTTGTTCCTTTTTTAAAATTTATTTTTATTTATTTTATATTTTTTTGCGGTACCGGGGATTGAACCCAGGGGCATTTTACCTCCAAGCTACACCCCCAGCCCTATATTTTATACTTTTATTTTGAAACCAGGTCTCATGAAGTTGCAGAGGGCCTCACTAAGTAGCTGAGGCTGGCCGCGAACCCGGATCCTCTAGTCTCCGCCTCCCAAGTACTGGGATTACAAGTGCATGCCACCACGCCCGGCCTGGGCCCATATTTTTTTTATAATGTAAATATACTTGTAGAAAAATCATGTAACATATCCCTAATTATTTCCTTATATACTTAAGGATAATTTTGATGATTTATAGGGATCTATCTCCCTGATTCTTTTTTTTTTTTTTTTGCGGTACTGGGGATTGAACCCAGGGGCATTTACCTCTGAGCTATACTCCCAACCCTAATTTTTATTCTTTATTTTGAAACAGGGTCTCACTAAGTTGCAGAGGGCCTCACTAAGTAGCTGAGGCTAGCTGCTAACCCAGATTTTCCAGTCTCAGCCTCCCAAGTACTGGGATTATAAGTGTGCACCACCATGCCTGGCTTCCCTGATTCTTTTTAATGTTTTTGATATTCAAATAAATCAGCCTATAAGAAGGTTGCATTTATTTCCAATTCCACCAACAGTATGTAAGAAAAAAGCCTTCTCACCTCTCTCTCTTCTTTTTTTTTTTTTGTGATACTAGAGATCGAACCCAGGGGCATACTGTCTTTGAGCTATACCCCCTGCCCTATTTTATTTTTATTTTGAAACAGGGTCTCACTGAGTTGCAGAGGGCCTGGGAAGTTGCTAAGGCTGGCCGCAAACCTGTGATCCTCCTGTCTCAGCCTCCCAAGTACTAGGATTACAGGTGTTTACCACCATGCCCAGCCTTTTCATAGATTCTTAGCAATACTAGATATTTCATGTATGTATATGTCTATATATAGTTTATATTCACCGATCTGATAAAAAAGCATATCATCTTGTTTTAATTTTTATTTCTTTGGTTGATATTTTCTCCTTTTATATGCTGTATTATTTTATATTTATTTGGTATTTATAAATAGTGGCCATTCACATTCCTTTATGAGTCATAGGTTTGTATTTCTTGTCAATTTTTTCATTTAATAAAGTTTTTCTTTAGCTGGGCATAGTGGCACGCATCTGTAATCCTAGTACTTGGGAGGCTGAGACAGGAAGATCACAGGTTCAAGGCCAGCCTCAACAATTTAGCGAGAACCTTTTTCAAAATAAAAAAAAATAGCCAGGCGTGGTGGTGCATTCTTGTAATCCCAGTACTTGGGAGGCTGAGACTGGAGAATCCGGGTTTGTGGTTAGCCTCAGCTACTTAGTGAGGTCCTCCGCAACTTAGTGAGACCCTGTTTCAAAATAAAGAATGAAAAAGTAGGGCTGGGGGTGTAGCTCAGAGGTAGAATGCCCCTGGGTTCCATCCCCAGTACCGCAAAATAAATAAAAATAAAAAAGAGTTGGAGGTGTAGTTCGTAGGTCAAATGCCCTGGGTTCAATCCCCAGTACCAAAGTAGGGAAAATTTAGTAAATTCCTACTAATGATAGGGACTTTTTTTTTTTTTTAAACTATCATGTATATGCTCCTATCCCCCCATCCCATTTTGTCATGTTTTAAAATTTATTTATTGTGTTCTTAGATGTTACACATTTTTTATTTTTATGTACTTAAACCTGTCAACTTCATGCTTATTTTTTTCTTTTGTTGGAATGCTTAAATAGGGCTTCTTTGCTGGAAGATCAGATAAAAATACATGTATATTTCTCCTAGCACTAGTGTACTTTTATATTTTTTCACATTTAACTCTTTAATCCACATGTGGTCTATTATGGTATAAATAGTGATTTGATGTACTTTGCTTCTCGGTGAATTAGTTGTTAATCTCAGTTATTCAGGAAGATGTTTTTTACAACCCCTGTTTTCTTTCCTGACTGAATGCCACCTTTAGCATATGTTGATTTTTCCCATGTGCCGTATACTATAGTGTCTTCTTTTGGCCTCTTTGATTTAAAAGAAATCTGTTCTTAGCTAGGCATGGTGGTGGTGCACACCTGTAATCCAAGTACTTGGGAGGCTGAGACAGGAGGATTGGATGTAGTACCACTCTGGACCAGACCTCTAACAACATGGGCCTTTGGGGACACGCAATATTCAAAGTATAACCGTTACTACTTTTTGTAATCTCATGATTCCTTTCAAACTGCTAATGATGCTTTCTGATTTAGGACAATACTTTTCTTATTTTACTCCCTTGCAAAAGCAGTTTGGCACAGGAGACTTAAACAACTGAAATGCTGGCTCTTGGCTCCTCACTAATTGGCAGCTCAGCAACAGGATGCAATATAGCTTTCCAGAGTTAGAAGAAGCAAGTGGAATAGGAAAACAGAAAAGGGTATGTGGGTAGTTCCTTGGTTTACTGATGTTTCCGCTCAGTACTACAGAATGCTCTGCAAGGGAAGTGGACTGTTGGGAAGGGTGTTGCCTTTGACTGCCTTTAATCCCCAGCAGCGGTCTCTTTCCTACTTACTCTGGCACACGTGCCTATTTTCCTCTGGTGGAATGTGTTGGAGATGGCAGCACATGGGTGTCAGCACTGCTGAGGTTTGGCTCTAAAGCTGTTTATTGGGGTGCATCAGTTAATGGTTTATAGCATGTTCTGTTAGAAATTCATAGTAGGTAATGCTGTGAAAGCAAAATTGTGAGATGTTATTGAACAAGTAAAGAATATGCCTTTTTTGTATCTTCTGCACCACCAAACAACAGACCATTCTGTGTGGTCTGGTTCCATTATCCACCTGAATTTTAGAATATAGCTCCTTACAGTGAGACTTTTTTCTTAACCATCCCCTCCCCACCCACACTATGGTTATACCACACTACCTTGTCACAGATGTGGTTGCCAGTAAACTTGTCTCCTGTTCTCTCATTGGCAGAATATAAGGATTATAGTTGCTCTATATTTTTGCCAGAATGTGTCAGCCATTTATTTTTTATAACTCTTTTGGGCACAGACACATCTTATTGTGATTTTAATTTATATGTCCCGGATTACTAATGGTCATTTGGAGGTACCTCTCTTCTGAGTGCCCATTCAAATATCTTTCTTATTTTTTCTATTAGATTACATATCTTTTTCCTGTTCATTCACAATAATTCTTTATATGTTTTGGATAGGAGCTCTTTGTTGTGTGTTGCAAAGATCTTCCATTCTGTAGCTTAGCTTTTTGCTCTTTTAATGGGGTCTTTAATGAGCAGGAATGACTAATTTCAATGTAGTTCAGTTTATTAATCTATTGATTTTGATTTTGTGTGTGTGTGTGTGTGTGTGTGTGTGTGTGTGTGTGGCACCGGGGATTGAACCCAGGGGCATTCTACCTCTGAGCTACACCCCAGCCCTATTTTATTTTTATTTGGAACAGGGTCTTCACAGGTTGATGAGAGTCTCACTACTTGCTGAGGCTGTCCTCAAACCAGCGATCCTCCTGTCTCAGCCTCCCAAGTATTGGGATTACAGGTGTGCACCACCACGCCTGGCTTGATTTTGATTTTTAGGTTTTGTTTTGAAAGAACTCTCTGTCCACTGTAAGCTCATGAAGATATTCAGTGTTTTCTTTTTTCTTTGTGGTACTGGAGATTGAACCCAGGGGCATTTTACCTCTGAGCCACACCTCCAGCCCCATTTTATTTTTATTTTGAAACAGAGTCTCACGAAGTTGCCCATGCAGCCCTCAAACCTGCGATCCTCTAGTTTAGTCTCCCAAGTACTGGGATTAGGGGTGCGAGCCACTTTGTTTGGCTCTATGTTTTTTTTTAGAAGTTTTTATTGCATTTGAATTTTATATTTAGAGGGGAAATTCATTGTGTGTGGTATGAGATAGGCAAAGGCCCCCCCCATGGTATATCCATTTAACTTACTATCATTTCTTCAAAAGACCATTCTTTCCCTTGTTCTGCAGTGATGTCTTTGTCATAAATAAATAATACCTACATTTGTGGATCTGTTTCTGTACTCTTCTGTTGATTTATTTGTGCTTCAATACTACCCTGTTTTATTTACTGTAGACGTATTAAAAAAACCTTGATGATCTAATAGTGTAGGTCCTTCAACTTTGTCCTATCTGTGTCGGTCATGGCTATTCTTAGATCTTTGCATATTCATCTGTTTTATAGCCAGATTATGAATTTCCACAGGAAATCTACTAGGATTATAATTGAGATTATACTGAAATAGAAGATAAATCTGGGGAGAATTAATATCTTTATAGTGTAGTTTTCAAATCTGTAACCATTGGATATCCCTCCATTTATTGGACTTGGCTCCTAGTGCTCTCTTAGGATTTTTGTCATTGTACTCTTTACATTTTTCTTTAGATGTACTGTAGTATTTAAATTTATGTGGCAGTGTTGTAAATGGTGTGTTTTTAATTCTTCATCTACCTCCCATACTTTGTGTTTCTTTTTCTTGACTTGTACAGTGTTGAAGTGAGTGATGCTAGTGAATATCTTTGTGTCATTCCCAATCTTATATCTTATAAGGAAGGATTTCAGTGTTTAAGAGCCAAGTTGGTCATAGGTTTAGTAGCCATCCTTTTTCAGGTTAAAAATGTGTCTTTCTATTCCTTTTAGATATTTCCTTTTAGTAATTAGAATTGATATTGTCTTATGAAGTACTTTTCCATAAAAACTTTCTTTTTCAGTCTGTTTATATTGTGAATTACATTGATACATTTTTTTTCGTGGCACTGGGGACTGAACCTAGGGGCATTCTACCTCTGAGCTACACCCCTAGCCCTATTTTTTATTCTTTATTTTGAAACAGGGTCTCGTAGGTTGTAGAGGGCCTCACTAAGTAGCTGAGACTGGCCGCGAAATTGCGATCCTCCTGTCTCAGCCTCCCAAGTACTGGGATTACAAATGCTCACCACCATGCCTGGCTTACATTGATACTTAAATGTTATAAATTCCTTTTCATTTGCTTCTGGATATGGTATGCTAGAATTTTGTCTCTGTGCTCATGAGGGGAGACTGGCATATGATTTTTTTTTGGTAATGTTAACATATTTGGGCATCAAGTTTATCTGGTCTCATAACCTTCCCTTGTCTTATGTATAGGATTTCCAATTTAGCAAATAAAATTCTATGCTTGTTTATACTAAATTATATTTATGGTTTATTTGATATCCAGATTTAATTTCACATTCTATATTTTTTCTGGCAACCCTGATCATAAGACAAGTTCAGAATTATTCTCTCCTCCTTCCTCCTCCTCCTCCTCTTCCTTGTCTTCCTCTTTCTCTTCCTCTCCCCCTCCCCCTCTTCTTCTTGTTCTTGAATAGTTTGTGTAAGATTGGTGTTTTCTTCCTTAAATATTTTGTGAAGTTCATCAGTGAAGCTACTTGTACCTAGAATTTTCTTTGCCAGAATCTTTTTAATTAAAGACTAAATATCAATAGTAGATATAAGGCTAAGCAGATTTTCTATTTATTTTGTTTTCATAAATTGTATTGCTAAGAATTTGTCTATTTAATCTAAATTTTCATATTTGTTGGCATAAAATTGTTCATAATATTCTCTTATGATCTTTTAACTATTTATGGGACTTGCAGAGACTTTCTTCTTTCATTCCTAATATTGGATATTTGTGTCTGCTTTTTTTCTTGACCATATCGCTAGGGGCATATTAACTTTATTATTATTATTATTGTTTACTTATTTATTTATTTTGCAGTACTGGGAATTGAACCCAGGGACTTTCTACTTCCGAGCTATACCCCCAGCCCTATTTTTTATTCTTTATTTTGAAACAGGGTCTCACTAAGTTGTGGAGGGCCTCACTAAGCTGAGGCTGGCCACAAACCTGTAATCCTCCTGTCTCAGCCTCCCAAGTACTGGGTTTACAAGTGTGCACCACCATGCCTGGCTTGCATATTAACTTTAGCAGTCTTACTAAAGATTGACTTTTACATTTAAATTCTTTCATTTTTTTAAATAAATTACTGATATAGATACTTGGATCATTTTTAAAGCCTTTCTTCTTTTTAATATGAGTCCCCTGGGTTCAATTCCCAGCACCAAAAGGGCTGGGGATGTAACTTAGTGGTAGAGAACCCCTGGATGCAGTCCCTAATACCATAAACAACAACAAAAACCCCAACAACAAACAACAGAACGACAACAAAGAAAATAAAGAAATTGTGGGGAAGATGAAAGAACAAGTTGTTGAGAAAGCCAGAGCATGAACCCAACTCTCCTGACTTCCTGTTTAATTCTTTCTTTTTGTTGTTGTGCTGGGGATGAAACCCAGGGGCATTCTGCCTCTGAGCTGGGGTTATAGGTGTGAGCCACCATGCCTGGCTGGGTAACCTTTTTCATACTAGTATTGCCTGTAGTTGTTTTAGGCTATATGTCTTTTTCAAACTTTTTTTCTCTTCAAAAATAAAATAATTAGCTGAGCATGGTGGCTCATACCTGTAATAACAGTACTTGAGAGACTGAGACTGGTGGATCACAGGTTTGAGGCTAGCCTCAGCAACTTAGCAAGACCTTGTTTCAAAATAAAAATAAAAAGGCCCCGGGGTGTGTAGCTTGGAGGTATTATGCCCCTGGGTTCAATTCCCAGTACAATAATAATAATAATAATAATTAATAATAATAATTATATACACTCAGCTATGAGGTAATTTTCTCTTCGAGACAGCTTTGGAAAGGAACTTTACCTTATATTCAACGTTAGCATGTAAAATGAACTGAAATGTTGGAAGTGAGCTGAAAGAGAAGTGAAGGAGGTGCTTGAAGTGAAATGGCGAGTCCGTAATAGACCTGTCCTGTACGGAATCCACTAACCCATGGAGGCATTTGAATTTAAATTAAATTTAAGAAATCAGATTGTTGGTTGCACTAGCTACATTTCAACTGATCGATTGCCATATTATGACTACAATGCTAGCATGGATATGGAATATTCCTTTTTTATTATTTTTTTTATTGTGTGTTTTTTTGCAATGCTGGAGATTGAACGCGCATGCTAGGCAAGCAAGCACTCTACCACTAAGCTGCATTTCTAGCCCTGGAATATTTCCATCATTGTAGAAAGTTCTCTTGGATAGGGCTAGTCTAGAAAGTGTTCTATAATCTTAGGAATTCAATGTAGTTCAGAGATCTCTAGGAATGATTATATTGGTAGTTATCCTCCCTGTTCCATTCCTGTCCTCCTTTCCCACACACAAACACAGATCAGAGATGAACTGATTTCTCATTTTCTAAAATAGACTTAGTGGCCAAGAAACTTTAGTATTAATTCCTAGTGGATTATAGAAATTTGTAGTGAATCTCAGAATGTACCCTCTTTTCTCTGTTGTTGTCCAGAAATAAATTGCCAACTTGGGAGGCTGAGACAGGAGGATGGCAGGTTTGAAATCAGGCTCAGCAACTTAGCGAGACTCCCCAAAATAGGTGACATATTGAATAAAGACCTGAGCCGGGCATGGTGGCTCACACTTGTAATCCCAGTACTTGGGAGGCTGAGACCGGAGGATCCGGGTTTGTGGCCAGCCTCAACTACTAAGTGAGGCCCTCTGCAACTTAGTGAGACCCCGTTTCAAAATAAAAAAATAGGGCTAGGGGTGTAGCTTGGAGGTAGAATGTCCCCGGGTTCAATCCCCAGCACCGCCAAAAAAAAAAAATGAAGACCTGGAAGAAGTGACTGAGCCATGTATCTGGGGGCAAGAACGTTTCAGGCAGGGGGAATAGATAGTAACCACAAAGACCATTAAGTGGGAAATCAAGCCTGGCGTTTTTTTAGGAACAGCAGGGAGACAAGTATGGCTCAGGAAAAGAGGAGGTGAAGCTAGACCAATGACAGGCATGAAGGACGGTATGGCATCTTAAGGAAGTTGTCTCTTTCATCTCAGAGTAAAATTCACTGGGAGATTTTGAGCAGAGATTGACATGATCTGACAGTTTAATAAGTCTGCTGTGGTCACTGTGACGAGAATACACTGAAGGTGAGCAAGGGCAAAGCAAGGAAGCCAGGAGGCTGTTGTAGTCATGGAGGAGAGTGGTGTGGTGGCTTGGACCTCAGCGGTAGCTACAGACACAATGAAATATCATCAGATTCTGGTTTGTTTTAACATTTTAAGCAATCAGAATTTGCTAATGAATAGAGAAGGAGGGGGCAATGAGAAAAAGAGAGTCAAGGGTAACTAAGATTTGTGAACTGAAAAAGTAGAAGAATGGAGTTACCTTTTACTGAGATACAGGTACTTTCTGTATTCTGCTAAAAATCTAAATACTTTAGATTTTTGTGTACTTATCCTGTTCCGTCTCCTAGTTTCCAAAAGTTTGGATTGTTTTCCTGTATATTATCCACAATACCTGGCATAGTTCTTTGCACAGAGCAATTGCATCCTACTTTTCAGAATTAAATAGATTTTGAAATGGACAGCCTGAGGACTATTTTCCTTCGGCTGCTGCTTGTACTCTAAAGCCAATATGGCTTGTTGGGTTTGTTCAAGATCCAAAACTCTTCCCTTGAATATTGTAGGATGTCCACCTTCATAAATCCTTAAAACTGCTACCCTTCAGACATTTCTGTTATTTTTATTTTTTGTGAATCCAGGGGCTTTTTACCTCAAGGATACACCCTCAGCCCTTTTTATTTTTTTATTTTTTTTTTGTTTTGAAACAGGGTCTTGCTAGGTTACTGAGAGTCTCCTTACATTGCTTAGGCTGAGGCTGTCATTGAATCTGCACTCCTCCTGTCTCAGCCTCCCAAGTACTGGGATTACAGAGGTGTGCCACCATCCTGCCTTGCTTTTTGTTTTTAACTTGCAAATTTTATCTATAAAAGGAATATTAGTTGACATTCTCTGTTGACTACAGAAGGCAGTTGTTTTTCAGTGGGCAGAAGAGGGAGAGGTGAGTTGGCCTTTATGTGATACTAAGCAAAGTCACATTATCACTGTGTTACCTAGGAAGGGGCCAAGAACCTGGAGAAGGGAAGTAGGTGACTGCCACCCAAGACACCTGTCTTGCATTTTGGTTTTAGGAAATGAGATCTTGGTTGCCAGCTCCTTTTGTTCCTAGCTGTGTGGTTCTCTAGTCTGCAATATTTTTTTAAAAAAATTTGCCCATAGATGTTATTTGACATGGGTGAGCCTTCTCAAGTACCATCATCTCAGAACCTGCCTCATGTTTCCTTGTCTTTAATTGGTCAGGTCCAGTCTTAATTCTGCCTGTTGGGCTATTTTGATAGTGGCATCTACTTGGAAGGATTTAGAGAACATTTTTTTTTTTTTGCATTTGACTAAAAACAGATTGTGGAATGGTTACATTTCTTAAATTGTTCCTCTTTCTGCTTGTTTTTCCTCCTTGGGGGAAAAAATCAAATTAGAACTTATTAAAACCAAATATTTGGCTGTTACGAGCTGTTTTAGGATTGCTAGTTGGAATTCTTCTCTACTGTAAAAATAAACAGTAGGGTTCATAAAAAAATTTAAGTTTAGAGTTGTAGGGCTGCTAAACTACTAATTTTTCTTCTACTTTTGTTTCTGCATTTCATCTGTAACTAATAGACTTTTGATGATAGTAGACCACCATCATTATTGAAAAAGTGAAAAGAGGAATCATTTCAGAAATAAGTTGTCTGCTGTTCCCCTCCCCTCCCC
>PVJS01029306.1:0-24869 GCA_004027185.1 Glis glis
TGTAGCGCGGAGGTAGAACGCCCCTGGGTTCAATCCCCGGTACCGAAAAAAAAAAAAAAAAAGAGGATGGATGACAGAGTTACTTCAAGGCTTCTCAACACAGAATTTTAAAGTTGCCTTTTATCCTTCAAAACTTTACTGACATCCATTTTCTTAACTATTTTTTCTTAAAGCATATTTGCTACCGAGGACTGCAAAGTTCCAACCCCCTGTCAGCCTTACTTAATTGTCCCATGCTCTCTCCACCTGAATTACTGCCACAATCAAGTGAGTTGTATCTAGAAGAAAACAAATATTACCCATTTTTGTCTACTAATCTTAAGTAAGTGTCCTCCACTTCCCATCCTAGTTTCATAGCCTGACCAGAGACCTTATTGCTTCTACAACTATCCTAAAAACCACTTAAAATTTCTGTTCTTCCACTGTACATAGCAAATAAATAAATGTATGCAAACATCCACATTCTCTAGTCTTATACAAGGAGTTAGAAGAATGCTACATAAGCAAGCGAACCAACAAATGTGTCAAAGCCCCTGTGGGTGTGTCGTTTCAAGTGTGCCAGCTTACCAAGAATCCATCAGTGAGGAAATGTCCCGCTTGCTGGCTTGTACCATGCCCAACCTTCACAGCAGCTATTCAGAGTTTGCCACCGTTCTCAACTCTCTTCCTCATGCCACTCAGTACTCCTTCCTGACCAGGCTCCCGATCTCAAAGGAGAAACTAAAAGCTAACTGGAACACCATAACTCCCTGCAGTCTTTCTCATGAGGTGCCCACACAGTAGCCTCAAACAGAGAAGAATCATTTGATCAAATGCATTCCCTTTACCTAACCACCCAAGAGTTCAGAGGTTAATATTGTACATAGCCCAATATTCCAATAGTTCTTCATAAGTTGAATTGAATTGGAAACACGGTTTTAGGATTTATTTTGAAGATTCATTACCATGAAGCATATTTAATAATCTTCTATAGCTAGGTCGATAGTTTCTAAGTTTAATACTCTGAGCAATGACATGGTATGTAGACATTGAGAGAAAATAACAGATTCATATTCTACACATCTCAGTGTGCTCAGGTCACATTGTGTGTTCAAGGTTAGTGTCACACGTTGGTGGTCTGGTGCTGGCACAAGCCCTCATGCTTAGAAGGGCCTGGTTAGACTCAGGGTTGTTACTGTCTATATATTCTCAGCATATTTTGAGCAAGGGTGCCTATCACCTGCATTTTCATTTTGTACTCAGGCCACAATGCAACTCGTTAAATAAGTATTTTAATTGGAGGCTTCCCTTAAAGAGCAAAGCCTAAGACAAGCATTTGCATGCAAGTATTTACAGAGAACAGAAATCGAGGTGGTAAGAAGAATGAGTTGATCATTCTTGAGTCAGCTGAATACCTAACTCTGTCATGCATCTGAGGATCCATGTGGAATAGTCCCCAGCTTGTGTGTCAGAGACACAGAATGTCTTTAAACTCTCCCATCCACCAGTGTCCCGAGGTACCCTCCACACACGTGGGCTGGTGTGACTGAGTGGGCTTTTGCCTGTGTTCTGACAGACGCTGACATGAATAAAATCTGTCTCATGAAAAACTTATTGAGAAATAATACCAATGGGGAAAAAAGAGGGGGAAACAGAAGAGAACCAGGGGAGGCTGTCAGACTGTGATGCACCCTAAGGGATCCCTGATGGGCAACAGGGGCTCTGCAGTTGAGTCATGCTCACTCAAGAGGCCCAGGTGGGCAGAAATTACTACCTGGCTATCAGAGATACAAGAAAAATGTGATGTGGATGTATCTGTCAGCATTCTTGCAGCCATAATCTAAATATCTGACCACATAACTTAGAGGAAAGAAGATTTATTTTCTTACGATTTGGGGTTCAGTTCATGTGAGGCCGGGGACAGCAGATCTTAGGGCATGGTGGTGGGAGGCAGAGGGAGAGCACATGGGCTGTGCTCCTCACATCATGGAGGCCAGAAGAAAGACAGCAAGCAAGAGGAAGAGGAACTATTCATATAATCCCCAAGGCTGCACCCCCAGGGACCACCTCCTCCAGCCACACCCTACTGGCCTACCAGGTACCACCCAGGTAAATCCATTGTAATGGATTTTCTGGGGTTACATGCCTCATGACTCAAGTACATCAACTCCAAACATTAATAAGCGAGCTCTTTAGGGGGACATTTTATATCTAACTATAACAGTGGATATCAATGCCTTGCTCAGACATTGGCCGGAAGCCACACGGAGAATAAAGGGACTTTGGCTCAAAAGTGGATCTTGGAAAACGTAGCAGGCGGAGTCTGTTGGATAGCGACACTCCATACACGTGAGCAGCTTTACTTTTCTTGAGTCTGTGGTTGCCACCACCTTGGAGACAGAAAGGGAAAGACAGTGTAGATCGTCTGAGGTGAGCGTCAACTGGACTTCTGTGCATCCTCATTGCCCTAGAACTGGCCAGGCCCAGCAAAGAGAAAGAAAAAGCGGGGCAGTATGATAAGAGGGTTCTGACCCAGTAGGCATGTTTGTTGCTCAGCGTTTATTCCTTATTTGCCTCATGACACCACTCATTTATTTATTACTAGAGGAGACAGCTCCTGGCCCCCAGTCCTTGTGGTTAGAAGAGTAACCCACTCTTGATGCTGAAGGTGTGCACAATCTGAAGTGTTTAATAAATCCTGGTATCCCAGCCAAAGGGATGTATACCTAATCTTATTTATCCCAATGGCAGCCAACCCCAGCACTTTTCTACATATTTCTCAAGAACATCTCTTTCTTTTCTATTGGATCTGGGGAGGAGGATTCCATCCTGGGGCTCCAAGGCCTGTTACCTGATTATTACTAGCTCAGGAGTGGTGCTTGTATAGCTGTGAGTAGAGATGAGGGAAAGAACTACGGGTCTCTGTGATAGGTAGATTCTCTGGATCAAGCCTTCTCAAGGATTCTCTTTAATATTAATCCACAGAACACAGTGAATTCCTTTTTCCTTCTGCAAGTTTGAATGGGGTTTTGGCCACTTGAATCCGGGTCCCTCTTGAGTTACACATGCATTGTGGACTATTCAAACATGGCACATTGACCTCTAGGTGTAGAGGACCCAAGACCTGTTAAAAATGAACCCAGCTTGTCTGATTTCTAAGTGCGTGTGAATGGCATTTTCACACAGGAGTGTCATATTGATAATTATCTAGACATTCTAACATTATTTTAGCATGATCATCATAAAAAAAAATTTCAAGCATAGTTCCACAGATTCCTTTCCTGTAACCTTTTACTGCATCAAAACAAAGCAAATATACTTGCTGTTATCTCTACAGAAGCCAGCTTTCCGGCAGCTGTTTCTCTGGAATTGGTAATGGCTACATTTTGGCATCTAATTATGCATAGGTACACTTCCTATTCAAAAGAAAGAAGAATTTGGGCACTTTATGTGCTGTTAGCTCTGGGTATCAAAACAACCGTGAAAAGTAATACAAAAAAAGTATAAATAACTTTTTCAAAGTTTGTGTGCTTACTTCCATTATTTTATAAATAACAAATACTTCTTGAGATAATTGTCACATTCTACAAGGGCTTTGGCTCTAAAATTAATTCTATTCCATCCATCATCAAATGAAAGAGTTAGCTTGTCTCTATCAGATTGATATCAGATTACCAAGTCATAGATATTGGTATTTGTATAGAAGTCATTTAACCTCAAACCTCTGTAGAGAAGGAGTTACTAAAGTAAAACTGGAAAAAAAACATTATTATGTTTCTTAACATTTATGAATCAATATTAAAGATGTTTCTCTCCCGTGCCTTTAAAAACGGTAGCTAAATTAAACAAAAACAGCATGGCATTAGATCACAGAATCAAAATTCCTTTGGGATTCTACTTAATGCAAATTCTGCTTTTGGAGTTGAAAGGAAATTAGAGAAGTTTAGAGTGGATAAAATGTTTCAATTCAGGCATTTAAAAGAAACTGGATAAACTATTGAACATCTGTTCAATGTAATCACATTGGGGAATACAACATCTTGAAATGAAACTCCAAGAAAATGAAACAGCAACTTTCCCAAAGCCTCGTACCCAGTGTGAGTTTTACTGTTTTTGAATGACTTCTGGTGGTAAGTAATTTTTCAAAAACTTTCAAACACAAAACCAAGTCTTTATCATATTAAAATTATAGGTAACATATGGATGCACAAATAAACAGATATTTAAACCATGGCTGAAACTGTCTTTAGTCTTCTAGTACCTTCTTCCTGGAGGAAAGTGACTCGACCTTCAAGTATTTTATCTTCATCTGTCTTGGTTATTCTCAATGGCTGAGAGAACAATGGTGTGGTCAGTTGGTGGTCTGAAACATACAGTGCACTATTTATTCTACTGAGCCTTAATCTGTCCCATACAAGGAAAAAATCAGTTTACAGGTGTGCTCTTTTCTATAGCTATTCTTGGTCACCCGATCCAAGGTCTCTTGGCTGTGGAAGGAGTAATGACAAGGAGATAGCATCAGCCAGCTATTGATAGCTGCTAGCCTTTGAAGCTCCTCTTGGTTTAGATGTAAATCATACACAATGAAGGCACAGAACATTAAAGGCAGAAATTCTGTAAAACCAGTTGAGCTGATTAGTACCAAATTACTGATGTTCCATCTGCTAGGATGGTAATATATTTTTTTAACGGCCTGATTGAAAAGCTTCATTTCACAAAGAATCCATGTTCAGTGGTCCTCTGGGATGTACTTCATGGATACACACAAAAAAGAGATGGTTAAAAGTATGCAATTATTTTATGAGAGTTTAATGTTGCCATTAAGAAAACTAGCAATTCATACATGAAGGCATTAGGAAAATATGTTTCCAATAAGGTGAAAATATATATTGTGCCATCAGAGTGCTGAATGGAAAGTTAGAATTTGAACCTGTAGATTTTCAGATGTGTATATAAAGATGTAGATATAGATGAGGGTTTAAGTCACAATCATAATCACCTATTTAAGTGCAAATATTATAGCCAATATCGAACCATGAATTGTCCAGAAGAGAAGGAACTAAACAACTTTGAGCATTCTATTCCTGTAGAACTCTTTCAATATTAGAAAAAAGAAATTACAACTTCGGCTAATACAAATAAACATTTGGTTTACTTAGATTATTATGTAATTATTCCGTATTTTTCAAGTTTCTGTTTTCATTGTGGTTTACCTTTCCTTATAGATTAGCATATAAAAAGCATGCACTAGCTAGGCGTGGTAGCACATGCCTGTAATCCTAGTATTTGGGAGGCTTAAACAGGAGGATTACAGGTTCCAGGCCAGCCTCAGCAACTTAGTCAGACACTCAGAAACGTAGCGAAACCCTGTTTCAAAATAAAAAATAAAATAAAAATCTGAGCGTGTATTTTAGGGACAGAATGCCCCTGGAGTAAATACCCAATAGTCCCCCACCAAAACCAACCAAACAAATAAGCAAACAAACAAACAAAGAGAACCAGCATGTATTGATCATGACAACTTAGAGTCTTCTTGTTCTTTCACCCATGATATTTCTCTAAACGATTCCCACTATGAGAGGACAAAATAGTAATATGATATGTAACCATTGTAGATTAATAAGCTGGCAATCTAGTTTTATGTATTACTTGCCGATTCTGTGTATGACAGGTGAATCTATAATCAGTGTACTGACAAATCAGATTGCTAGCCTGCAATTTCTTTGAAGATAAGAGCAAATGTAAATTAAACAGTTTATCAAAGAATAGACAAAGACTTGTTCTGATAACTATATATGTCCTATAGTTTGACTCTAATACAGTACAACCCAAAGACCCCTAAATCTCAGCAGGTTACTGGATGAAAGGTCAGTCGCACACGTGCATTTTATGTCCTTCTATGCGGACCATGATTATGCTCTGTGTTGCCTTCATGCTAAGGCCCAGCCTGGAGGAGCAGCCCCCATCTGTATCACTCAGGGTTTCACAGCAGAGGAAAAGAGAGACTTGGTGAATAACATAGCAGCCTCAAAGCTTCTCCTCATACCTGGTGTATGTCACAAATCTACTCATCTTCCAAGACTTGTGGCCAAGCTGGTATTAGTGTGAAGAGAATGCACAATCATTTTGGAGAAAATTAGTGACAGCCCTGCTGGCAGTCAGAACATGTAATTCCCAGACTGAAGAGCATCAAATGAGGCCATTCTGCAAGCATGTTTGGAACAGGACAAGAACAAAGAACCCCACAATCTCAACAATGGTTGGACATTCTTCATTTTTGTCTAGCATGGATGGTTGTTGCTATTTTTTTTAGCCAATGACAAGTCTAGCTCTCTTGTAATGCTCCTTCCTTAGAGATAAATATATACAATACACAGTTGCAGAATTTCCTCTGCTTCTAGGGAGAATCCAATTCAGAACCAGTCGCTAATTCCTGGACTCCTCCCAGGAATAGTTCCGGATAGTCCTGAATTCTATAAAATGTGCCTCCAACTCGCCTCTATGAGAAGTCACCAAAATTGCTCTGAGATGTATTTTCTCTTCCTGCAGCAAGCTGAACTAGCCTACCTTGTTAAAGCAGGTATGTCCCACGTGGCCTTTGGTCAATGACTTTCAGTCCCTTGTTGAAAGAGAGCACACTTTCAGCAATAATAGCAGCTGTGTACCTATGATTATCTAATTCTAAATTACATCTTTAGGTGTAACAGTACACCATTAACAAAGGCATAAGATCCTATCACACTGTGCAATTTATACATTATGATTCACGAGTAATTGAACACTGTTTTGAAAAGATATTTCCTCAGATTGACTTCAAATTTATTTTCATATTTAGAAACATTTTTTCTAAACAATTTTTTCATAATGTGTTTTTTTAAAAATCTAGATATTTCAGCAAATTCTTTTTCTTATTTCTCAAAACTGTTTAAAAGATAAAAGATAAAAAGGAAATACCTATCTTCTGGATTCTCTAATGATAGATATAAGTTATTTAAAAGTAATATAGAAAAACAACTTGCTAATAACTACTATTATGAATTTGAACAAATTATGTTATATGCATGTACAAATATATGAAACAAGTCTCACTATTTTATATCATCATCATGTACTAATGATGATGTATAAAAAGAAATTAGTTCATGGGGGCTACTATAATGTGAAAGTTTATTACTTCTAAGGTGGTAACTTTGGACAAAACAATTGATATGAATAGTATTAGTGTTTTTTATAATAGAGACTTCAGAGAGCTGTTTTGTTTTGGTTCTGAAATGACCCCCCAAAAGCTCATGTGTTAAAGGCTTGCTCCCCAATGCAACAGTGTTCAGAAACGGAACCTTGGGAAAGTGATTGGGTCCAGAGGGCTTGGACCATATCAATGGAGTAACCCATTGATGAATTCATACCTTAATGAGTGTTGGGAGTTAGTAGAATCTTCAGGAGATGGGACATGTACTGAGGAAATAGGTCAGTGGTATGCATATTTTGCCCCAACCCTCCCCCTTCCTCTCTCTTCTGTCTCTGTCTCTGTCTGTCTCTGTCTCTGTCTGTCTCTGTCTCTGTCTCTGTCTCTCTCTCTCTGTCTCTCGTCTCTGCTTTCTGGTAATCATGAGGTAAACAGCCTGCTCCACATGTGCTACCCACCATTCCACCATTAATTTCAGCATAGCTTCAGGCCCAAAACAACAGGTCCAAATGACCATGGGCTGAAACCTCTGCAACCATACCCAAAAGTAAATCTTTCCTTTAAGCTTATTTTCTCAGGTATTTTGTCACATCAACGGAAAGCTGACCGACACGGGAGCTTGTTCACCCCTTGTGACATGTGAGGACACAGCTAGAAGATTCCATTTTTTTTTTTAGCAGAGAAAACCCACACCAGACACTGAATCTGCTGGCACTTTGATCATAGACTTGGTAGTGTTCAGAACTGGAAGCAACACATCTCTATGGCTAATAAATTACTCAGACTAAAACATTTTGTTACAGCGGCACAAATGGATTAAGAAAGAGGTTTAAGGCATTCTCGACCAATTCTTTAGAAATGAGAATTTCTGCAACGGCCTTAATGAAGAATTCTTCGTCAAGTTCTTCAATAAAGGAACATATGAAGACATGTATTGTTTGAGTATAATAGGCTAATATATAAAAATAATACACTTTTCTCTCTACTAGTGGTTTTTATTACTTCTTTCCAACCCCATGAAAAATACAAATTCAAGTCTTTGTACCTCTTTACCTAGAGGGCTTTCATACTGAAGTACAATATAAACTTGTCAAAGCAAAGTGGTGGATAGAAGGCAAAGGGAATTGACTTGAGATAAGATAGAGCATTGCACATTTAGGAAATGGCTAAGTGTGCAGGATAGCATTAAGCAGAGTCTGCTGGTAAAGAGTGACCAGGAAGCCAGGCGTAGTGGCGCACACTTGTAATCCCAGTACTGTGAGAGGCAGAGACCGGAGGATCCGGGTTCGCGGCCAGCCTCAGCTCTCTCTCTCTCTCTCTCTGTCCCTGTTTCTCTCTACTTAGTGAGGCCCTCTGCAACTTCGTGAGACCTGGTTTCAAAATAAAGTATAGAAAATAGGCCCGGAGGCGTAGCGCGGAGGTAGAACGCCCCTGGATTCAATCCCTGGTACTGCAAAAAAAAAAAAAAGAGTGACCAGGAAAGGTTCCCTGGTCAGATCACTTACATGCTACCGTGAGAACCTAAAGGAGCTTACACTTTATCCTAAGAGAAAAGGGACACATCAAAGAATTTTCACGAATGAACAATGTGATACCATTAGCATGATAAACACAGTTCCGGGTGTAGTGTGGACTATGGTTTGGCAGATATTAAACTGAAATCAGAAAAGCAATGAAGATGCTGTAGAAATCCATGTAGAGACAGAGAAATAACTTGAAGTAGAAAAATGACAGAAGCATTGGATCAAAGGATCTAGATGGGGTGATATTTAAAAGGAGAATTTTCAAGATTGGGTGAGGAATTCGATTTTGTAGTGAAGGACAGAGAAAAGTCCAAAACACCCTCAAGTTCATGTGTGACCGTGACATTGACTACATGAAGGACGATGGGCCGGAAGTACTGTGAGGGAATAAGTGGAGGCACCCAATGGGGTTGAAAAGTAAGTTAAGCACCTACATGACATGTCCAGAGATTCATTTTGTATGTGGATCTGGCATTTAGAAAGTGCCTGGATTGAAAATATTGATTCCCCACTCATCTTCATTTACATGGTGCTAGAGTTATGGAAATGGATACAATTTCAAGTGGGAAAGTGTTAAAATGAAGCATCAGGTTTTGCTGAGCCAGAAACCCAAAGGACATGAATGATAATTTTGCAGGCTTAGATGGAGAAGCCTACAGATGGACCTGAGGGGGAGCTGCCTGTGAGGAGAAATGAAAGCAGTTTTGGAAGCCACAAGAGCGCTTTAAAGGAAGATGGTACCACTCCTATGTCCAATGTCTCTATCAGACTGAAATAGCTAAGGATCGATGAGGAAGACCCTAGTAACCTCAGAGCGCACAGTGTCAACCTAATGTATTATCATGCTGCAGAACGCTGTACATGAGAAGCCTGGCTGCATTTATGTGAACTGAGGTCAGTGAAATACCTTAGTCAAACCAAAAGATGTAGTAGCACAGTTAAGTAAGGCGCCACTGTGGCGGGCCTCAGGCACAACTGGGATGCATGCCTTGGGGGGGTATGAGGACACTCTGTGTTCTATCCCTGGCTTCCACGTACGTGCTGCTGTTCTCTTTAATGGGACTTCTCTAAAGTTAGGGACAATGGCTTCTAGTGGCCCTGACACACGTAGAACCTTGTGCCCTCCTGTATCTCAGTCAGCCTAATAGGAAACGTTTCTTCGAAGTTGCCGCCCCTTCAGCCTGAGCCTCGGAATGCGCAGAAGGGGGAGCAAACCTGAGTCCCAAGTTCAGTAGAAGCTGCGCAAATCCAGGATTGACCCTGGAGGCAACTCCTCCCCATTCAGCTCCACCTCAAGCAGCAGCAAGCATCCAAGCAGTGGTCCCAGTGAACAGACGGTGTGGACCCCAGCTCTCATACTGTGGGGTCACTCGCCACTTAGCCTTATATGAGGCAGCACTAAAGGATACAGGTGGCCCACTTTGTTCCCCATTTTTATCCAAAACTATGTTTCTGATGAAGGAAAACTAAGTCCACTGAAATAGGGAGGCTTATTCAGGAAAAGAAAGGGCACTAGAAAACCAAAAATGCAGATATGCACCTCATTTAAAGAGTGAGTTGTCAAGATGGGAGAATACGTATACATAAATACTTCAGGTATGAAAGTAGAAAACAAATTAAGATAGGAGTTGGAGGGTATTAGAAAGATTTAATCTGCTTTAGTTATCAGTTTTTTATTTTTAATCTGTTCTTTTTTATTTTGATATGTTTATATAAAAGCTGATAGAAGCTGGCCGTTGTGACAAACACCTGTAATCCTAGTACTTGGGGGACTGAAACAGGAGGATTGCAGGTCCAAGGACAGCCTCGGCTACTTAGTTGGACCCTCAGTAACTTAGTGAGGCCTTATTTCCAAATATTAAAAGGGCTCAGAGGGTGTAGCTCAGAGGTAGAATGCCTGGGTTAAATCTCCAGTACAAAAAGTAAATAAATAAACAAAAATTTTAAAAGCTGATGGAATTGAATGAATAAAGCAGAAGTCATTGAAAATACCATAATTAGATAATACAATCAAAGGTATAAGAGTCAGAAAAAGGCCAAGGATAATGTGGACCATAAAGGAAATGGAGAGCTGCCTAGGCAGGGATTAGATGCTTTGAAAGAAAGGAAGGAAGGAAGGAAGGAAGGAAGGAAGGAAGGAAGGAAGGAAGATGTGTTTGAGGAATACAATAGCTAATGATGTCAATCTAAGGCTTCTAGCAGTTTTTGATGACTTCAAGCCATTTCTAAAATGTAGATAGTTTATCTGATGTTACAGGTTGAGTACAGGGTTAGAGGTAGGAAGAGAGGGAAGACTGAAATAATGCTGTGTACAGTAAAGGGCCACAGAGAAGCAAAATGATGAAAACTCACACCACCACACCAGATAGAACACACAATAAAACCACTTAGAGAATGCAGGCGTGACATTCACCTACACACGTGACCTAACATTGAGAAATAAAATGAGCACCTTAGTTGCTAAAACTTTTGTAATCCCACCATCAAGACGAAGGAAAACAATTTCCCATTATTTGTCCCCAAAATGTAAATCTTCATATTTTCCCCTCACACAAACAATAGCAATAACAACAACAAAAAAAAAAACAAGGCAAAACACAGAAAGCAAATAAATAATTCCAGTCTCTCTCTTTTGTTGCTTTGGAGATCAACATAAGGTTGACACCCAATTCCACCAGCACCTCTTCCAACAGCTAGAAGTCAGCTGAAAATTCTCACAATGAAATAGATAGGAAACCAACACCCAAGACATTAAAAATAATCTATACTAAACAGCAAATAATGGAGTGCCCCACCCTTGGGATCAATCATAAGCTGGCTAAACTCCCTTTTACTGCTCAGATTAATACAAAATTTTAATAACAAGTATGTATCTGCTTTGAAGAGCCACATGTAAAATGAAAATTAACTTGAAACTAAGATGCTATGGTTTGGATATGAAGCGATTCCTTTAAGATTCATGTGTTAAAGGTTTTGTCCCCGGTGTGGCAATGTTCAGAGGTGGGACTTTTGGAAAGTGATTGAATCATGAGGGCTCTAATCTTATCAGTTGATTAACCCAGTAATCTATCCATAGATGAATGGGTTATTGGGAGGTGGTAGTAACTGTAGGAGGTAGGACCTAGTTGAAGGAAGTGGGTCCAGGGGCTGTTCCCTTAGGGACTGTATCTTTACTTTCTCTCTCTCTCTCTCTCCTCTGCTTTCTTTCTTTTTTTTTTAAATCGGTGAATTGTAATCATACATCTTGATGCAGTTCAGGGTGATAGAGGCACACATGCACACAGCACTCTTTGAGCCTTCCCCCAGTTCCCACCCCACTCCCTCTCCCTCCCCACCTTCCCGTGCTCAACACAGTGATTAACTTTGGTAAGCTTGTGTATGTGTATCACGTCCATTGAGGTGTTTCCCTCTTCAAGTCTTCCTCCCCCTCTCACCTCCCTCAGTTAGGTCCCCTCCTTCACTCCACTAAGGTTTCTCCTCCTTTGTCTAGAGTCCCTCCTGTGTCCCGATTTCTCCCTAGCTTCCACATTTGAGGGAGAACATTCAACCCTTCACTTTCTGTGACTGACTGATGGCCCTGAGTTGAGCAGGTTTCCTCTGCCACACCCTTCTGTCAGATGTTCTACCTTGAAGCCATCTGACCAAGGACCAAGAGCTCAGAAACCAGGAGCCAAAACATTCCTTTCCTCCTGCAAGTTGTTTATCTCAGGTTTTTTGGTCACAGTGACAAAAAGCTGACTAACACATAAGGTGAAAAATGATGTGACTAAGAAGCACAAAAATAGTGCAGCTGTAGCAAATGTATTGCAGACAAAGAAGGATTTAAGGAAAAGTCTTTCACCAAGATAAATAGCGTTAGTTCAAATTGACAAAACGTCCAATCCACAATGACTAATCATTCATGACTGTTTATGTAATAAATAGGATGGCAACAAAATATATAAACCAGACTCTGTTAGAATAACAATGATAAGCTAAGAGAAACATCATTATTCTGTGAATTTGACAAGTCTCTTCCTGCTCTCATTGGTCAAATAGACCTCGGAATATATTAACTGATTTATTTTCCAAATCATAAAATGTATGTACACAATTTTGCTTAAACAATTAGAGGATTGTCTAAGCTTCAAATCAGAAGAAAGAATGGAAAATATTGACTATGTTGATATAAGAAAAAGAAAAACCATTTAAAAATATGTATTCATAATAAGTTTGGTAGATAAATATTAATCATAGTATAATCACGTTTCAAATGAATAAGCAAAAAATATAGCTCCTCAATTAAAATAAAAATGCAACAGAAATCCTCAATTGCTATCCATGAAAATGATAGCAAATAAAATGTTTAATGAAACTAGTAATCAAATAGATGCATATTAAATTAAAAGCCATTTAAAAATATAATTTCCCATAATAACCTTTATTGCTGGAAAACACTTGGTAAGAAAAATTATTTCCGCAAATAACACATATCCCTAGTTAAAATGTGGCAGTAAACTGTAGACCCAACTGTGATAAAATGCGTAAGTAAGGGGCAATAATAAACTCAATCAACTATTAGCAAACATTAAAACACATTTGTTTAAACAAAATTGTTATGTTTTAGAAAATGCTTAAACTATAAATGAATTATAGAACTACAAATTGTATATGCAGAATGAATAGACTCATGAAACACATAGACCAAAATACAGCTGAATACTAAAATAAAAATGATGCCTTCTAAAAGCAGTTGGTGGGATTATTCTCCCATGTATTATTTTTAATATTTTCACAGATATTATGAAGTCTAATTTCTTTGCTATAAGAAGTATATGCTTAATAAATAAATGAGACAATGTAGAGAAGAGAACATTTAACCCAATATATTTATATGCCTCTTATCAAGTCTTTGGTTCTATAATGACCTGGAAATTAATCTGACTACTTTCTCAAGTCCTGTACATGTGATATTTTCAGATCTCTTTCCTACAGTCCTTGCTCCTGCTGTACTATTCCTGAATAATATGGCTCTTAAAAAGAGTATGGAAGTTGACAGCTTCGCTAGGAATCCTGGGTTGAGATTTGCTACGTATTTGTCTGTTTTCTTCCTGCACTGGTAGCATAGTGCAGACACTTTTTATTTCAGTTGAGTTAATATCAACACAACTATAAGACGAAATTAGAAGTGGTAGTACTAGTGGTAATAATTATGTCTCATGAGTACTCAGTGTGGGTCAAACAAATAGTAGAGCTGATAAATGGTGCAATAAATAAAAATGGCACTAATTAATGTGAATTATTTTGTGGTGCCCGTTAAAAGACAAAATAATAAAGAAGATGATTACAGCTATGCCTAAAGCTAAATGCCATCAATGCAGCAAGCAACTTAAATCAGAAAGCCCCACGTGAGGTTGTGAAACTATGGCGACCTAAACGCTGAGCAATATGAAGAGCATATGCAGGTGTCTGGATCCCAGAACAGTCTGTAAGGGGCCACTGCACTGTTTCAATTTCCTCTACCCCCCAAATTAAAACAGGTCAGGCAGGAATGATTTGGCATACAAATCAACCCATAAAATTATTTGAAGTATGTTTCTAAAAATAACATGGAAATCATTTGAACAAGACTGAGTATAAATTTCATGATTATCATTCTAAAACATGCTTAGAATGAGTATCTGATATTAAACTTATGTCTTCTATTGACTAAGTTACTAGACAACACATTTACCCATGGATCTCTGCACATTCTTTCTCCAAGGTCAGTCCAACTTACTGATTTCATCCTAAGTCTTGTTCGATTTGATTTACTAGTTTGTTCTTATGCAATTTGGTACATTTGGGGAGCTACTCATTCTTATTCATTCTGGAAAAGTTAAGTTCTTCCACCAGTACACTTACTTTTGGTCTCCATTTAGATACTCGCTCATTGCTTATTTTAAATTCAGTGTCTTGAAGAATTACATTCCTAATAACACTTACTTTTAACCAATATGTTTTGCAAGCTGCATGACTGGTTACTAATTAGTGAACTGCCATTCTTTAATTTGGAATGCCTCGCAAATTAATTGCATGGGTTTATTGAATTTGATATATTATACATTAAATCTTTATACTAAAATATAGTTTCCTGAACCTTGTTGTTTGAGATACTCTCCCTTGGCCTTCTGTCCAGGTGACATATTTGTTTACTTATTTTGTTTTATTCACTAAGCCAACAAATATTCTAAAACATCCATTCTGTGCTATGTCATCTGTGGAGTGTTAAAAACAAAATGATTAGCAGCAAAACAAGACTTTGTGGGAAACCTATAGATGGTGCCACACCTTTTATTTTGAGCTTAATGTGTGACGTTATCTTTCTTGAAATTCCTTGCTTTTATATCTGTATTCAGATGAATGTTGCTGCATTCTTTGTCAGAGAAATGACTTGTACATCCAAGAGCCACGATGTTCCAATGGCCATGTTCATGGGCTGTCAGATCTCTTCCCCTCAGGCATTGACATTTTATCACAATTGCCACCTTTCAGCATTTTCAATTATCACTTTACTGATTGACACCTTTGAACATTTGTCAACATGTTCACTTTCTTTTAGATGACATAAGTGTATTCTCAAGCAAACAGCCAGGCAACTCAATAAGGGTGGACTGTTCAGAAACATCCTTACTGACAGCCAACAAGGAGGCAAGCTGGCCGGTAAATGAGAGACCATGTGCACGTAACTTATACTTAGCAAATGCATGGAAAAGGAGTTGACAAGTGATAACCAAATAACAGTGTAAAATGTGTGACTGGCCATGTGCACAAATCAATGCTTGTGAGTGTGTGTGTGTGTGTGTGTGTGTGTGTGTGTGTGTAGAGAAATAGAGACTTTTATCATTGTCAGGGATGTGGATCATGATCTCTCATCAGTGTTGCTAATACTGAGGTCCAAAAACACATCAGTAAAGTTACAAAGATACTTAAGGCCAGAATTAGAACCCAGAGTCATTTCTCTTATACACCAGTAAGAGTTGCTGATTCAGGGAAGAAACAACTGGACCATTACTCTTATATATACACCTGTACGGTTATCCACACACAGGACTGGCATATTGTATCTTTGCCCATCTATTTTCTAAGTATTAGAGATGAGCATGATGCCTTATGGCTTTTATAAAGGAAAAAGTGCTAATAAATGTTTATAAAATCCATTTATGCAAATTATTAACTACAGTGATCGACAAAAACTTTAAAACAATTTTGCTATTGAATCACTATCAAATAAAGTCTTACTGAATTTGAAATGAAGTTCTGAAAGATACATGACACATGGATGGAAAGATATTGGTACATAGATAAGTAAAGAGAATCTTAACTTGCCATTTTAAATGCTATTATTATTTGTGGAAAAGAACATGAATAAAATTGTGTTAAATTCAAAGCCAAACCCGAAATAATGGACATTTCTGTACTTTCATTATTAAATAAAACATTTTTCTTAATCTTTAGTGATAACTATTTGAGACAGTACTTATATACCATAATCATTTTTGAACCTGATTTAAACCATTAGGGTCAAGATTCTGTGCTTTGACATAAGAGACAATCAGATGATTTTCAGATGTCAAACTCAAAAATATTTCTGTACTAATTAACATAAATTTAGATATTTGAACATTATGATAAAGAACAACAAAAAAATTCAAGTAGAGAAAGGAAGTCTGCTTAGATATAGTAAAAGGTTTGAGCTATTGAATTTGTGGAATGCCTAAATGCAACACTAAAATCTACATGGCAGAAAAAAAATTAATTACCTTAGTAGAATCACCAAAGGGGAAGTCCCTTTTGTTATGATAAGTTGCTTTTAAATTGAATTAGTTTTGAATTAACCCAATTACACATCACTATTCAACTGTGATATTAAATTTAAGAAGTTTAATGATGTGAAAATACTTTTATAAGAATATGTTAGTAGCAACAGAACATTTTAAGTGTTCATATTTAGGAAGTATTAATTACATTCTAAGTGATTCAAGGCATGTTTCTTGTAAAGTAACATTTAAAATGGAAATTTTAAAAATTCTATAATATATAATTAATAGGGTTTAGTATAGAAATCAGAATATCATGGCACTAATAATGATATAGGGCATTTCAAATTCCTTGACAGATATTCTACGAATATCAATTCTACCAAGTAGATATTCCACTTGGTAGAAGAAACAATGTTTTCAGAAAGGACATTAGTTTATTTCAATTTTACTATTTTAATATATTCTGAAAGAAGACAAAACTATCTTGTAATGCATTAATAAACACCTTTTCCCACAAATCTTAACAACAAACAAAACTTGAATTTATGATTTTTTTCTAATGCTTGTTTTTAATGTAATGACAAAAGACATATAAAGCTATATCTAAAGCAATGTCGGCTAAATAAACATAATAGTCTTACAAAGACACATGGAAAGGGCAAAATTTCTTACTTAAAAACAAATATCTGACTATATATACTTTTTTTTTTCTCAGCTGCTCATGGAACCTTTTCCAAAATAGACCATATTCTGGGCCACCAAGAAAGTACCAGCAAATACACACACTTTTTTAAAGAAGGAAAAAATGTAAATGTGAATTTTATTTTGAAATGAGACAAAGATGAAGAAAATAAAGCTCTGAACTTTGTTATTATAAAATGCTAATACTCTCATGGAATTTTATAGACTTGTGTATTTCCATTCTGATTGAACTGAACATCATGCATCTTGATGTAATGAAGCTATTGAAGCAATTTATTTCATTATGATGTAATTCACTTTTGATGCACAAATAAATAAAATATCGAGAAGTCCTTCTGGCTATAAATCTATTTGTTTATTTACAATTATAATGGAAAATTTTTAAGAATGTTTTACACATTTACAACAAATTTCAATTTATGATTAAAGCTGAACAAGTCTTAGAGACTACCTCTACCATTTTATCAGGACATGACCATTTATTGTAAAGTTGAAATTAATATTTTGAGAAGATAATAAAGACATTAGTTTGAACATTGAAATAAATCTTACCACACTTCAGCTATCTAATAAATATCAGTTATCAGATGCTCATTTGAAGTCTATTAATTCACCAAAAAATTGACCAATAGTTAATAAAAATATCACTTATTATCATTTCTTGTTTATCACCTTCACTTCTCTTTACATATAATACTAAAATTCAAAATATGCATCATACTGCTAGATGTGAAGGGAACTGTACATCTATTCAGTCTTCTGGGTTATGATTATAGTTTTTTCTGAGTGTTATTCTTTTGTAATTGGAGCAAAGAGCTTTTATAGAAGAGCATTTTCTTTCCTAATTAAAAGAGAAAATATTTTCTTTGGAATAATTCATTAAGACTCTAAAAATAAATTGGGCTAAAAGATATGAGTTTAATATGAATCTGATGACAATGTAGCCTTAATTGGAGATTTCCTATACTCTTTACTAAATCACACATTAATCAGATTAAATAATAAATTCTACACTAAGACCAAGCAAAAGCCCAGAGATTAAAAATATCAAATCTTTGTACTACACTTGGCCAAGATTTTGTATTAAAACCACAATTACAAAAAAATATGAAAGAAGTGCTTAACAAAATGAATAGTCATTAATAAAAGCTTAAAGTTCCATGTTACTTGGTGATTTTAAGTTCCTCAATCTTTCAGAATGTGTATCTCCATCCACCATGACAACACTTTCTCTTATTTTTACTAATATTATTCTGATATTAAATGTTTTAATCTTTAAAGTGAGGCTATTTTATAATTTAAATGTTTTCTTTCTAAGTAATTTTTACAGAATATTCTCTACAAGATTTGTCTCAATAGTTTTTTTTTTATTTCTCTATGAATAGGCAAAAATAAGTATCACTTATTGAACATTTACTATATGCCATTTACTGGGCTGTTTTACTAATTATTTTAATTTTTAAATTGTAAATTGACAACTTCTAGCTGCTTTGAGCAGATTCTTCCACCACACCCTGCCACTATGATGTTTCTGTCTTCGAGTCAGCCTGTCATGGACTGAACCTCTGAAACTGTAAGCCCAAATAGGCCATTCCTCCCCTACATTGTTCTTGAAAGGTATTTTGGTCACAGTGACAGGAAAGTGGGCTAATACCATGGCACATATATGGGTTCATTTCTAGGCTTTCTATTCTGCTCCACTGATTGATGGGTCTATTTTTATTCCAGTGCCATACTGTTTTGAATATTTTTGCTCTGTGGTATAGTTTGAAGTGAGATAGTAAGATTCTTCCAGCTTCACTCTTTTTTTTTTTCATGATTATCTTGGCTTTGGGGGTTTTGCTGTTCTATATGGGCTTTAGGATGTTTCTTTTATTTCTATGAAAAATGACATAAGTTTGACAGAGATTGTATTGACTCTGTAGATCAGTTTAGATATTATGGACAGTCTACCAGTACTGATTCTTATAACCCATGAACACAGAATAGCTTTCAAGTTTTTTGTGCTTTCTTTAATTTTCTTAAATTTATAGTTTTCAGTGCTAGGTCTCTCATCTTCTTGGTTAAACTTATTCCTAAGCTTTATGTATTTATTTATTTATTGGTAGCTATTGCAAATGGGGTTGCTATTTTTTTGCAAAATTTTGGGTTGGTGTACAGAAATGCTACAGTTATTTATTTTTATTTATTTTACAGTTTATTTTTATTTTATTTACAGTTGATTTATTTTTATCCTGCAACTTCATTTACTTATTAGTTCTAAAAGTTTTTTTTGGTGGAATCGTGTCAATATAAATGGATCACAAAACTGTGTTATATACACACAATAGAATTTAACTCAGCCATAAAAAACAAAATTATGTCATTTGCAGGAAAATGGATGGAACTTGAGACTATTATGCACAGTGAGATAATCCATTCTCAGCAAGAAAATAGTTGTATGTTTTCTCTCATGTGTGGAAGCTAGAGAGAAATTGGGAAACAAAAGAGACCTCAGATAAAGGAGTAGAGACTCCAAAGGAATGATGGATGAGGTTTGGGGGAGGGAGGAGGGGGAATAAAGATGTAATGAAGGTAAGAGTTTAAATAATGCTTTGTACATATATGAAATTATCAATACCAATCTCAGTGACTTGTATGGGGAAGGGGAGGGATGGGGGTGGGATCAGAGGGAAACACCAAGTGTTGTATAAATGTATATTCCTATCACTTTATGACTCAGTATGATGTATAATTACAATGCACCAAGAAAAGTATAAAACAAAGAAAATAAAATTACCTTGTAGATTGATTTTTCATGCATTCAATATGATGCTATTAATAAAAACTAAATGGAAAGGATAAACTCCAGAATTAGTCATATCCTAGCCTTTAAAAGATCCATCTCATTAATCTTAGAATAAAATGAATGTATAATATTATCTATCTTCTTTCAGTATTCCCAAACTCTTATCACTAGTTTGAAAAGTATTTATTTAGATGGTTTTAAAATCTCCCTTTAGGGTTATTTGACTTTTTGTTGTTGTTGTTTTTCACCTTGAAGATGAAAGATGACACGGTCTCATCTTCCTCTATAAAGTCGAAGAATATTATTAAATAATTATGGAGCTGCCTCTTATATTAGTTTAATTATACTCTTTAAAGATCTATATTTTATTGAAATAAACATATTAATAGATGGCTTTTATTTAAGTAGTATGTGGAGATTATGAATTTTTTATTAGACTTTCATCTGGCCAAAGAGTTAAGAAAACTAGGCTCTTTCTTAATTACTGAGATACCCAAACAGTAGAACTAGTACTGTACATGAGCAAAAACACCCACAGGAATACTACTTATTAAAATGTTCTAATTACTTCACTTCAAGAAAGATGCTTTGGAAGTTGTGGCTTTCTCTCTCTCTCTCTCTCTTTTTTTTTACACTATTTTGTCACATCTAATCAACACTTGCCCTCCTGTTTGTGTCTGGCTGATCGAACAGCTCTACAGAGACAATCGGAAGTAAATGCATGCGTCTGTGTAACTCAGACAGTGTTGAGACCTTGAAGCAAGCCAGATTTCTTCTCGGATTATCGTCTCACTTGGCCTACGTCTAGAAATGTCAGTATGAATTTCTCTGCTCCCTTGCCCCTATCACCATTGGAGAGTGAGTAGATGAGATTTGTGGAAATTAACATGGAGAACAGAACAGATCCTGGAGCAACAAATGACCAGAAAGACATGGGTTTTCAAAAATTCAAATGTAGATTTAAATTATGGAAGATGGAAAATGGACATATTCAGGCAGAGAAGAGAGAAGCATAGGAGACTCAGAAATAAAACCCCAGAATTTCCTGAAGCTCTTTCACCCAGAACCCAGCACATTTAAAGTAGGATTCTACGATTGATCTCTCATGTGTTGCACTTTTATTTAGATTCTCCTATCTTAGGCTAGGCAATTCTGAATAGTAATAGAATGAATACAATTGTACTTATTCATGGCTTATACTGGAATGAAGAAGTGAGTGACAGGGCCACTTATTCTCACATTGACTTATTTTCTCAACGTATGGAGACCATTGCAGAGGAAGCAGACAGGTGCAAAGTCCACTCTCGCCATTACTCCGGGGCTACACTGAGCTGTGAAGGGAGGAGTGGTCCACAGAACAGAATGGAACACGAAACTCAGATCCACAGCTATGCGAGAGGTCCTCCTTCACCTTCACATACCATTTCCATAAAATAATAGTGGGAGATGACTGTTTTTTGAAGAGAAAGAAATACTGGCATTGGGAAAACACATCTAATATAATTCTGGAAATAATTTAATACACATTTATCAAAATGAAATTCATGCCGGGCGTGGTGGCACACGCTTGTAATCCCAGTACTTTGGGAGGCAGAGACCGGAGGATCCGGGTTCGCGGCCAGCCTCAGCTCTCGCTCTCTCTCTCTCCCTGTCTCTCTCTCTCTCTCTCTCTCTCTCTCTCTCTCTCTTTCCCTCTCTCCTTAGTGAGGCCCTCCGCAACTTCGTGAGACCCGGTTTCAAAATAAAGCATAAAAAATAGGGCCGGGGGCGTAGCGCGGAGGTAGAACGCCCCTGCGTTCAATCCCCGGTACTGCAAAAAAAAAAATAAAATTCATTATTGAAGACTAAAGAAAACACATCCTATCTTTTCAATGCATGTATGAAACACATTATTAGCAGCACAATTCACAATAGCCAAATTATGGAACCAACCCAGGAGTCCATCAATGGATGAACAGATCATAAAGTCATGGGGTATACACACAATGGAATTCTACTCAGCAATAAAGAACAAAATTGTGTCATTTGCAGGAAAATGGATGGATATGGAGAACATTATGTTAAGTGAGGTTAGCCAGTCACAGAAAGTGAAAGGTCATATATTTTCTTTCATATGTGAAAGCTAGGGAGTAATCAGGATACAAGAGAGACTTTAGATAATAGAGAAGAAACCCCAGTGGAGCGAGGGGGGGTGGTCTAGGGAAGGATGGTGGGGGAGGGAGAATTAATGAAGGAATCACTTCCATTGACATTATGTACATATGTGAATAAGAATACCAATGTCAATCTCAGTATCTTCTGTGGGGAAGGGGAGTGGGGAGGGAGCCAGGGGAAAGCCCACCAGGTGCTGTGGGCATGTATGTCACTATCACTATGAACTGCATTGTAATGTGAGATTATAAAATACGAATAAATGTATTAAAATAAATTACACTTATTTTGTATGAAAAAATTAAACATCTGTAACAATAATAAAAATTCTTAGCAAAGTGGAAATAGAAGCGATTTGGATTTGATAAAGAGCATCTACAAAATCCAACAATGTATATCATACTTAATGGTGAAAGACTAGGCTGGGGGTGTAGCTGACAGGTAGAATGCCTCTGAATTAAATCCCTAGTATTAAAAGAAAATGAAACATACATAAAGAGAAATAAAAGTCTTATTATTGCATTTTAAACAATAAAATATTATAACACTATGTTATACATAAAAATTATACAGAAAAATTGATGAGATATCAATAGGTTATTTTCAGAAAAGAAATGCAAAAGAATGAATATAAAGAGATTTTATATTTGACTCATAGTAAGAAAAACACATGTATAAATGCAATTTTATCTCTTAGATTGACAAAAATTTAATACATTGATGACATGCAGTACTGGAATGATTTACCTCTGTCCCTTGTTGGTAGTTATACACAAGCATGCATTCTAAAAAAAGAATTTAGCCGGGCATGGTGGCGCATACTTGTAATCCCAGTACTTGGGAGGTGGAGACCGGAGGATCCGGGTTCGCGGCCAACCTCAGCTACTTAGTGAGGCCCTCCGCAACTTCGTGAGACCCGGTTTCAAAATAAAGTATAAAAAATAGGGCCAGGGGTGTAGCTCAGAGGTAAAATGCCCCTGGGTTCAATCCTTGGTACCGCAAAAAAATAAAAAATTTTAAAAATTAAAACACAAAAAAATAATTTATATATATATATATATATATAATATTTATTTATATATATTATATTTTCTTATACATCTGTTCTAAATGATATAAACTAAACATGCAATTCTAGAAAAAGAATATATATGTATATATCCTCTCTATATATAGAATATTCTATATAAGATATAGAATGTAAAAGAATTTGGCTATACACACACACACACACACACACACACACACACACGTATGTGTGTGTGTTTTAGCAATTGCAGTACTTTTATTCATTTCCAGACACACACCAATGTCACTTCCAGTTGAATATTAAGGACCAATGTCTATTTCTCCTTCATTAGAGGATCATAGGTTGCCTTCAGAGGGTGCTCGGAGACTGAGAATTGAAGGAGGTGGGAGATATTGAGGAAATTAGAAGGAGAGGATCTTAATACTTAAAACTACGAGAATTCTCTAGGAAAGGAAATTAGAAAATGCTTGAATTTTTGTCTTCTGTTAACATCATTGACTATTAGATTTAGGTAAACAAAACAAAATCAGCAAGTTTAGGTATTCATAGCCTTTGGAAAATCATAAGACTCAAATTATCTTACATAATTTTATATTTTCTTATTCATTTCTTCTAAATGATATAAACAAAGTGAGCATAAGCATTTTATTTCTGTTTCATTCACCTTGCTTATGCAATCAATATCAGTTACAACACTGAGAAAGAAAGGAGAGAGGAAGGATAAAGCAAGGAAGGAAGGCAGAAAAGAAAATAGTTAAAGAATTTTTGAGAAAAAACATTACCAAGAAAAATTACTACACTCATTGATTTGCTTCTATTTCTTTGCATTTATTGAAATGATGGATGATATTTAAACATGTAATAATTTAATTTCTACATTGAATTAATTTAGTAAGAGAAGATGACTATGACAGAATTAATAGTGAAGGTCATGAAATAAGAAGTGTCTTATAGTTTCTATTCTATATAGAACAGCTCTTTCCTTCTGCAAAGGCATTGTCTACATCTCCATAAGTGAAAAGCCAAGTATCCTAAGTGTTCAGGATGTAAATGGAATTTCTGCCTTGAGCAGTTATAAACTGGTTTTGATAGGTAGATGAAATTAACACAAAAGAAGGGGGAGACTTGCTGGGGGAAAATGGGTGTCCATTTAATAAATACATCCAATCAAAGGTTTTTGTAAAATAAAAGTAATGATAATACAGAGTTGTTTGGCATGTTCCAGACACGTGACTGTCACCATTAGCCTAACTCATTGCCAAAAACACTACACCAACCTCTTAGGCATTTCTACTAAGTCCTGCAAATGATATATATGGATAGGTATAACTTGCTCTATTTTAGGAGGAGGAGAGGGGATCTCTATACACTTCATGTTTTATAGTTCTACTTGGGTCCTGTGATCACAATAGGGACCATATTTGAGCTTCCAAGGCTCCAATCACCTTTCAGTTTAAATGCTTGTTCTTAAATGACAATGCTCAGCAAAATGTATTTTTTACATTCTCAATTTCAGTGTGAGGCTTTTTTTTTTTTTTGCGGTACCAGAGATTGAACCCAAGGGCACTCTACCTCTGAGCTACACTCCCAGCCCTCTTTTTTATTCTTTATTTTGAAACAGGGTCTCACTAAGTTGCGGAGGGCCTCACTAAGTAGCTGAGGCTGGCCGAGAACCTATGATCCTCCTGTCTCAGCCTCCCAAGTACTGGTATTACAAGCATGCGCCACC
>PVJS01029307.1:0-10566 GCA_004027185.1 Glis glis
CCCCCGCCGGCCCTGCACGCCCCTCCGCGCACCCTGCCGGCCCTGCACGACCCTCCGCACACCCTGCAGTCCCAAAGCCGCCCCCGCCACCGCCCCCCGAGGTTCCAGGTCTCCGGACCCCAGAGGATAGGCTCAGATACACCTCTTGGTCTTTGTTACCTCTCAGGGCAAGATTGGAACTGGGCTTCTTTTAGGAAAGCGCAAGTGAGCAGGGTAAGAAATGGGCTGCTAGATTTGCTAATGGTTCAGGGAATATTTTCGAGAGAGAAGGGCACATGGCAAACCCTAAACTATGCAGCCACATGTTCTTCTATCACACCCCATCGGTGACCCGAAACACAGTAGTAGTGCACCCAGCTGCGGAGGAATTTGTGGTCAATACCACCAGCTCTGGCACCCTCTGGTTTAAGGGTGTTATAATGAATTCTACAACGGACAGGGCCCAGGGCAGGTCAAGATAGAGCAGATATGCCCTTCTTCTTTTCAAAAACAGACTAGGTGAGAGAGAAGGAAAATATTTACTGAAATCTTGAACGATAGAATCTATATTTGGTGTTTGTTTTTTCTAGCTCTTAGGGTGGAGGTTCAATTGCCATTGATTCAAGACTGCTAAGAAAGCCTGTCTAGGTTGGAGGTGTTAGTTAAACCAGTTTGCTTAAGTATCTCTTAAGTAAAACCTGGATTATCTTTTAGATCAAGGTTAAATCTGTTCCCTTAAGCTCCTGAGCCAGAATTTTGGAAAGATCTCATCTCTTGATTATGTTTCCTAAGAGAACCCTCAGTGTGGAACAATTATGAGAGTAATGAACTTGGTTTCAAGATGCCAAGGACCTGGGGCAGATCACGGCCCATAGTCCCAACTTTCTTGCCTATACAGTAATAGTATTTGTACCACTTGCTTTCTAAAGCACTTCCAGTTCCAGGATTCTGTGAGGAGTTTTGTGAGTGAATGTATTTAACATGTATGGAGAAAAAAAGGAAGAACCTATTTCCTATTCTCTTAACACTTGTTTCTCTTACCACCTTGTTAAGTTGGGCATATCAAATTGAAGTTTTATTCCGTCTTTCTAGGAAGTGGTTGTGAGGTTGTTTCTAGGTGTATTAAAGGTCAGTTCTCTTTCCTAAACACTTATTTTTGCCGATTATTGTGAAGGTTAGTGTGGTGGGAGAACGGGCACTGAATTCCTTCTCCTAAAGCTGACACTCTCATTCTGCTTCTGTTTAATTAGCTCTGACCCAGAAACATGTTGCTCTCAGAGAACCTAAAGATTCTTAGAATTCAAACCTCTGTGATACTTTTTCTACTCTTGCCATCCTAACCCTGTCCCCCGATTGTAAACTTTAGATGTAGTATATATATTCTAGATATGTTCACTGACTGCAGCATGGAATGACACTAGTTAGGGTAGCCAGTGCTTTTTTTTTTAACTGTATATTCACCCATGTTCCCTTCCTTATCCTGAAGTAGAAGAGGTAAGCATTGCTACTGCAGAAATCACAGAAGAAGCCGGGCGTGGTGGCGCATGCTTGTAATCCCAGTACTTTGGGAGGCAGAGACCGGAGGATCCCGGTTCGTGGCCAGCCTCAGCTCTCTCTCTCTCTCTCTCTCTCTCTCTCTCTCTCTCTCTCCTTAGTGAGGCCCTCTGCAACTTCGTGAGACCCGGTTTCAAAATACAGCATAAAAAATAGGGCCGGGGGCGTAGCGCGGAGGTAGAACGCCCCTGCGTTCAATCCCCGGTACCGCAAAAAAAAAAAAAAATAAAAATAAATAAAAAAAAATAAAAAAAAAGAAATCACAGAAGAAATATGTGTGGAGGGTACTTCTATGTTGTTACAACCCCGAATCCAAATGTGATGAGCTCCAAACACTTTTAACTCCAGGAACTGTGGAGTTTAAGAACAAGGATCATAAAACTGTGCTATATACACACACAATGGAATTTTATTCAGTCATAAAGAACAAAATTATGTCATTTGGAGGAAAATGGTTGGAATTTGATAATATTATGCTAAGTGAGATTAGCCAGTCTCAGAAAGCAATTAGTTGTATGTTTTCTCTCATATGTGGAAGCTAGAGGGAAATTGGGAAACAAAAGAACTCAGATAAAGGAGTAGAGACTCCAGTAGAGTGATGTAGGGGGTTTAGGGGAGGAAGAAGGGGAGATAGAGACGTAATGAAGGTAACAGTTTAAATAATCCTATGTACATATATGAAATTATCAATGCCAATCTCAATGACATGTACGGGGAAGGAGAGAGAGGGAGGACACACCAGGTGTTTTGTGCATGTATATTCCTATCACTCTATAACTCAGGATGATATTTGATTACAATGCACCTATAAAAGTATAAAAATACATTGCTAGAACTATTAATAAACTAAAAAAATAAGGAAATCCAAATAAATGTTCCCTTGAAACACATTTTTTGGCCTCTCAAGACAGGATTAGATGCCGTCCTTCTGAGCTCCCACAATTTCCTGTCCACAATCTCATCAGGACGCTCACCATACCCTATTGGTGTTTACTAAACTCTCTGCTTATTTGCAAGTTTCCCACACTCTCCATGCATCCATCCATCATCCACCCTAACAAAAATATCTATTGAATACTTGCTATGTGTGAGATACTGTTCAAAGCATTAAGAAAGCAAAGATGAACAAATAGACAAACATTTTGCTCTTCTGGATTTTATATTCTACCAGGTGATGAAAAACAGGATGCCAGTAAACAATATGGTGTCTCTGCAAGTTAGAAAAAGGCAAATTAAAAAGTTTCTGTGCAGCAAAGGAAACCATCAAGATTCTAGAGAGAGCCTACAGAATGGGAGATCTTCACCACCTACCCATCTGACAAAGGTCTAATATCTAGAATATACAGGAGCTTATAAAGCTTAACACTAAAAAAAATTAAAATGGGCAACCAAACTGAATAGACACTTTTCAAAAGAAGAAATACAAATGGCCAACAAATATATGAAAAAATGTTCATCTTTAGCAATCAGCGAAGTGAAAAAATTATACTGAGATTCCATCTCACTCCAGTTAGGATGGCAATCATCAAGAACACAAATAATAATAAATGCTAGCGAGGATGTGGGGAAATAGGAGCCCTATTACACTGTTGGTGTGACTGTAAACCAGTACAGCCACTTTGGAAATCAGTGTAGAGGTTTCTCGGAAAATTGGGAATGGAACTACCAAAAGACCGAGTAATAGCACTCTTGGGCATCTTCCCAAAGGAAATGAAATCAGGATATTATCATACTTGCATATCCATTTCATAGCAGCACAATTTACAATAGCCAAATTATGGAACCAGCCTAGATATCCATCAATGGATGAACGGATCACAAAACTTTGGTATACACACACAATGGAATTTTACTCAGCCATAAAGAAGAACAAAACTACACCAACTGAAGGAAAATGAATGAAACTTGAGAATATTATACTGAGTACACCCAGGCCCAAAGAACGAGTAGATGTATGTTCTCATATGTGGAAGCTAGAGAGATACTAAGAAATAAGGGCAACATCAGATAGATGAGCAGAGACTCCAGGAGAATGACTGAGGGGGGTTAGGGAAGGAAGGAGGGGGACGAAGTCATAAAGAATCCAATAGTAGAAATGCTATGAATATATACAAAATTGCCAATTCCAATCTCAAAGACTTGCAGGGTGAGGGTGAAGGAGGGGGGACTTGGTGGGGAGGGCAACAAGAGTTGTGTGCATGTATTTTTCTAACACTCTGTACCCCAATATGATGTAAAATTACAATGCACCCAATAAAAAAGTTGATGTTAAAAAAAGATTTCAACTAAAAAAAAGGAAGAAAAAGGCACATGGCTTAGGTTATAGACAGAAATGTGTGAATTAAGAAAAAGCCTTTTAGCTGGGTGCAGTGGGTGCACTTGTAATCCTAGTACTTAGGAGGCTGGGACAGGAGGATCACAGGTTTGAGACCAGCATCAGCAATTTAGTGAGACCCTGTTTCAAAATAAAAATAAACAGGGCTGGGGTGGAGTTTGGAGGTTGAATGCCCCTGGGTTCAATCCCCAGTACCAACCCCCGCAAAAAATAAAAACAAAAGCAACAACAACAATAACCCAAACCACACACAAGCCCAAAAGAAAAAAGGAAAGGACAGGAAAAGCCTCTTCCTTCAGCCAGACTGAGGCCCCTGCTAAGGTCCACCCTTCAAACACAGGGTGGACTGGATTTCAGGACTTCCTCCCTCCCTCCCTCCCTCAGCCAAGTGAACCACATTACATGCAAGCGATAAATGATATACGAAAAAATAAAGCCAGGTAAGGGATCTAGAAAGTGATGTGGTCAAGGGGGCAGGGGTGTGCTGTCATATATAGTGTAGTTAAGGAGGGCTTCTCTGACAAGATAGCAATGAGCAGAGATCTCAAGGGCATGAGGGAGCAAATCATGCAAACATTTAGGAAAAGAACATTCTAGGATGTTAACAGCAAGTGCAAAGGCTCTGGGGCAAGAGCAAGTTTAATGGAGGCAAGGAATAGCAGGAGGGCAATGAAAACAAGACTCAATAGTGGGGCGTCAGGTTACGCAAGGCCTCATGTAGTCAACCCATCCCTCCACTCAGTGAGTACTCAGTACCAGTAGGTAACAGGCCCTGTTTAATCAGCTGTGAGCTGCTTGTAAGTAGGAGCTGGGATCACCATTGAGCCTTTGGCATTCAGCACAGTGCTTGGAATATCATCAGTGTCCAATACCGTATAATAAAATCATCTTTATGAACTTTCTATTAGTAGAGATTCTTCCCTCAGTGTGTGTTACCAGTTTCTTATTGTTGCTGTAAGAAGTCACCACAAATTTGTTGACTTAAAAAAATTATCATATAATTCTGGAGGCCAGAAGTCTGAAGTGGGTGTCATTGGGCTGAAGACAAAATTTCAGCAAGAGTGGTTCCCCCTTTCTGGGGGAAAATGTTACCTTTTCTGGCTTCTAGAGCCCACCTGTCTTGATTTATGACCTTTTCCTCCATCTTCAAAGCCAGCAGCACAGCCTCTACAGATCTCTAACTCTGTTTTCCTTCTACTTTAAAGGACCTTTCTTGTTACATTAGGCCCACCTAGATGACCTTAATTTAAGGTAAACAGATTGGCAACTAGAATTCTCCCTTGCCATGTAATCTAACACATTCCCAAACTCCAGGGATTATAGGAATGAACATCTGGTGGCGGGGTACTTATTTTACCTACCAAAGTGTATTTAGCCAGACATAAATACTTGACTTAAAAACGTTTTCTTTTTTTTTGTTTTGTTTTTTGGTACTGGGGATTGAACCCAGGGGCATTCTACCTCCAACCTACACTCCTAGCTCTATTTAATTTTTATTTGGAAACAGGTCTCACTAAGTTGTGGAGGGCCTCACTAACTTGTTGAGGCTGGCTGTGAGCCTGCGATCCTCCTGTCTCAACCTCCCAAGTACTGGGATTACAGGCATGTGCCACCATACCCAGCTGAAAAAACTTCTTGAGGTAACACACAGTGAGCCCTTAACTACCCATCTCTTTTGGCTTTTAGAAGCTTACATCATTTAGCTATGTCCTACTCCTTTCTTTCCCCTACACATCCTTCATTTTATAATCTGGTATATCTAGTCAGTTCTTAAACATACCATCTTTTGCCATGTTACAGCCTGGTTTATAATAAATATGTAGAAATATTTATTTCTTTCCCTCCTACTCACCACCATCTTTTGGGTCTTAACTCCTGAGGGAAGTCTTTCCACATGCTGGAACCCATACTGATTGACACATAGTACAGCCTTTTATTCTCTCCACAAGCTTCCATGACCCATTATGGTGACCATCAGAGTTGAGCTCTTGTTCTTTTATTTCTCCAATATGGCACACAGTTCTATAATGCCTGACGGTCCTCTGCCCTGAGCTGGTGAACAGAAATTGCTACTTGTGGATGTCCTGCTTCCTTGGTCTGCTGCTTTTTCCAGTTCACTCTGCCCTGCAGTCTGTCTTTCAGCTCTGCTCAAAGAGCAGCACCCCCATCTTTGTTGGATAGTGTTTCTGCTGTCATCAGCACCCAACATTCCAGAGTTATGTCACATTGCACAAGGCTGTGCTTCAACGTGTTCTGGGAAAGCTTTGCCCACACAGCATATCATGTGTTTATCTTATGAAGGGTGGGTTTAATTATTAGAGGCTTTGGAGCCTGTCTTAACAGAGTTTATGCAAGGAGAACAAATTGATGTTTCTTATTCAACCAATATGAAGGAAAAGGCCATTCTTTCTTTCTCAGTGTGACACACAATATTCTACTCCTTTTTTAATCTGCCTGTATCATGATGGAAGCTAACGTGAAAATGGGCAATTTGAAAGTTATCCAAAGAATTCTCATGCATGTGTGTAAAGACATTTATACATAGGATGATCGTTGCATTGTTTTTGTAGCTGTAAAATACTGGGAGCAGACTAACTGACCATCCATGAGGAGATAGTTAAATAAAATAGAGCACTATGAGCTGGGCGTGGTGGTGCATGCATATAATCCTAGTACTTGGGCAGCTGCGACAAGAGGATCACAGGTTCAAGGACAGCCTCAGCAACCTAGTGAAACCCTGTTTCAAAATAAAAAAATAAAATAGGGCTGGGGTGTAGCTCAGAGGTAGAATGCCTCTGGGTTTAATACCCAGCACCCACACACATACACACGCACTACATATATATATATATATATATATATACACACACACATGCTATATATACATATATATGCACTATGATATATATGTATATATCATATATATCACTATGAAATATTATCCAGCAGTTAAAAAGATTGAGATGGTGTATTAACAGAATAATCTCCAAGATGTTTAAATGAGAAGGCAAAATAGATGCCGACATAGAATGTCTCAGATCACCCAAGAAACTTGGTAGCTGTTGCTTCTGGGGAGGTGAACTAAAAGCTGGGAGAAAGAGAGACTTCTGGTTTATTTCATGTGTCCTACAGTTAGAGCCTGCAGTCTAATCATTGAAGGATGAATGTTTCTTTCTGGCTTGTGAGGCATTTCTTTCTAAGAAGATTCATCGGGCTTTGTCTAGGTTCTTTGCTTCACAGAGTGTCCCCATGAAATCATCTTCTGATTTGTTAGCTGGCCCCCGCTGAAGTAAATTCTCCTCTCAGGGTGTACGCACTTGATCATTTAAAACAGAAATAATCTCATACCATGAGCATTATTTTTTAATTTCTTTTGTTATTTTTTTGGTGGAGAAGGAGGGAAGCATTAAAGGTTCAATTAAGTAAACACCGAGTATCATGCACCTTCTTGTTTGAAATAAGTTTCAGTATAGTACACAGCAGCAATAAGAACTCCAAAGTAGAGTGCTGGAATCATGTTGTGAGTGACAGGAAACGGCCTTGTCATGTTGTATTAGGATAAATAATGCTAATTACTTGAACAACTGCACCCATTCATTGTCATTTGGTAATTTTATTTATAATTTTAACCTGTAAGAACATTTTTCAGGAATGAATCCTCCTTGTAAATGGGATAGGATAATGTATTTGAAAAAAAATTTTTTTTACTATGTATTACTTTTTTTTGGTGTTGGGGATGGAGCCCAGGGACATTCTACCTTCAAGCTACACCCCAGCCCTTCTTATTTTTTATTTGGAAACAGGGTCTCAGTTGCCGAGGGCCTTGCTAAATTGCAGAGGCTGGCTGCAAACCTGTGATCCTCCTGTCTCCAACTCCCAAGCACTGGGATTACAGGTGTGCACCACCATACCCACCTCATATATTACTTTTTTAAAAGAAAGAAATGAGGAGGGAAAAAAATCTAGTTGGAGGCTTCCAAACAGATCGAAAGACCACAGATCAAATGAGAGGCAGTTTTGAACCAAAGGGCTGTGATGCACCTGCCCAGAGTGGCTGCCATTTGGGCGGGGCTCAGGGCTCAGCTGGGAGACAGAACGCTGTGAGACTGTGATAGAGTGATAGAGTGAGACTGTGATATAGCGCCCGCAGCTCCCGCCACCTGAGCATCACACAGGAGAGAAACTCTCACACTGAAATGCTATCGACCTGATCATCAGAAGCCACAGGTATCTTATGAATACACCCAAAACCAACAGAGATGCAAAATGAAACAAGTTTATTTCCTGCAATAATTTCTGTAAATTACAAAGACAAAATGCTAAACTACAGCATATAACTTTTCAATATTTAACCAGAGTACTTGTAATAAATAGGCATCCTGAAACAAGATAAAAGGCTACACTTGTCAGGCATCCTACAAAATGTCTCAAGTTTTATACTCGGCAGCATTTCTGTGCGGGGGCATGAGAGGGGTTGTTTTGTATTTTTTTTTAAGTGCTGTGACAAAGTCCTTTCACATTTCTTTGGAGCATTTTTGAAATTGCTTAACTATAATTAAACAACATAAGAAAAGGAACAACATCAAGCTTTAAAGCCATTTTTTGTTTTGCTGTTGTTGGTCTTCGTCCAATACAGATTAACATATCATCCAGTTCAGCCAAACACCCTCTGAGCCCAGGCAGCCCGGCGGGACGTGGGCCCTGTCAGAGCAGGTCTCCACTTTAGTTCTCTAACTGAAAGTTCTGTATTCTGTTTATCTCTCTCAAGATCAATAAGAGAAGCCGCAAGCAAGTTAGAAACATTTTTAACCTGAAAATAAAGCGAACAGAAATATTTTCCCCCAAAACTTTTGCTATGCACCATGTTACCATATCAAGATTTTTAGTTTCAGAGTTGAAAACCTGATTGGTACTAACAGTCCTTCCAGAGATAATTTATGGGCGCTTGTAGAATTGGGACATTCGAAAATATTCAACGGGTAAAAAGAGGATTTACTATATTCGGAAATGCACTACGGTTCTGAAGAACAGTGGCAGAAAGTCCTAGGGGTACTGGTGGCAGCTCATATTAAGTTAGAAATACATAACTATCTTTTGCTATAGCTGAAAACTTTGAGGAAAGAGTTATATTTTTAAAAAGTTTTAAGCATGGTTACCTAAAAAATAGTTTGTTAATATAATCTAATGTAATTTTACTTATTTAAGGGGTTTAGATATGAAAACATCTTTAAGAGCCAATAAAAATATTATAGAGAAAAAAACACTTTTTAAAAAATTGAGGTTAAGAACGACGAGGCATTTCTTTTGGCTGTAAACACATAGTTTACTGTCCCTTGTTGAAACATGAATGTTTGGATTTCCTGAGCTTCATGGATAACAGCAGGAGGCAAGTTTGCATAGAAAATCTGCAATGTCAACGATCTGCTTTAAAAACTTTTAAGGACAGTTTGCTTTTGTTTTTACACTTCATATTTTTGTTACTAGTGCTCATCAAACTGTGAGATTGATAAGCAGGGTGATGAGTCATATAAGGCAGCTAGGGAAAAAGATGGAATGGGAGTTTTTAAATGCACAGGGTATCATGATAAAGGGTGTTAAGCAGGAGCTTCCTAACAAGCGCCACACTCATTTGTTTAGAAATCAAATCCTATTTGGGGATTGGAAACCAAAGGCAAAAAGCTCTCCTGTACTGAATGGCACAGCCCGAGGGCAGGGACTGAAGCAGCATTCACTGCGTGGAGGCCTCTGTAGGTCAGAGGTGGTGAGGAAGGCCACTCAGCTGTCCAGGTACTGAGGAGGGTGGTGACCCGCCAACATCAGGACCAGACCTCAGTGCATGGCTGATCCGGCTCTGCAATCTGAAGGGCTGCCAGGGACTTTCACCTCTGCTGGTCTGAAGTCTCTAAGCAGTTCTGAGGAGGACAGTCTTCTCGTGGGACTAGTCCTCAGAGACCTTTGGGAAGGGAAGAAGCTATGCTAGGTCACAGTGCATACCACGAATGGGAACAGTGGCAGTGGTTGCCAACGACGCCGGATCTAACATGAAGATGGATGACAAGGGGCAGTATCCTGCCAAGGAATCCACTTTACTTCTTCTGGGATTGGTTTTTACACATGGTTAGGATTTGCTTCAGTACTTTCTGGACATCTTCATCCATCTGGCCCTAGAAAATTCATACCAAAGGCATTTATTAGAACCTCGATTAGGTCATGGCACTTTCTCCCCCGGGGAATCAGATAGTTGGCTGGGATGGGGACCCTAGCTTATTCCCTCCAACTTTCAGTTGGATGTCAGCCTTATGGATTCCCACATTTCTATGAGAAACTGAGTCAAAGAGGGCACTGCTCTGACCCATCTGGAGGATGACGAGGCTGGGTCTGTCAAGCCCTCAGCAAAGGGTGTCTGGGGTGCAATGGTGTCTTAGTTGCAAATGTGAGCCCCGCTAGGCAGAACATCAACAGACACAGGGGTAAGACAGTGCTGAGGGCTATGAGAATGTCTGCATGCCTGGAAAATAGAATCTGGTTTTCCTAATGGGGGGCAGCCACCACATCATCCTTCATTTCTCAATAAATGACAAGGCTGCTACCTTTAAACAGGGCACATGGCTCTTGACACAAAATACAAACCAAAGCAAAAGGCATTTTAAAGCTTTCAAATGAAAAGTATCTCTTCTAATTTCTCTATTAGATAGGAG
>PVJS01029307.1:10666-24968 GCA_004027185.1 Glis glis
ATTTTTTTTTTTTTTGCGGTACCGGGGATTGAACCCAGGGGCGTTCTACCTCCGAGCTACACACCCGGCCCTATGTTTTATACTTTATTTTGAAACCAGGTCTCACGAAGTTGCGGAGGGCCTCACTAAGTAGAGAGGGAGAGAGAGAAACAGGGAGAGAGAGAGAGTTGAGGCTGGCCGCGAACCCGGATCCTCTGGTCTCTGCCTCCCAAAGTACTGGGATTACAAGCGTGCGCCACCATGCCTGGCTTAGTTTTTGATTTTTGAAACAGGATCCCACTAAGTTTCAGAGGTCCTATTTCCCTCCACTAGCATAGGAAGCTTCTAAACTTGCTGTGAACTGACTGGTTTGTGTATTTCTCAATATTTTTAGGGAAAAAAACCTATTTCATCTTGGTATATCAACTCTAGAGGAATATTTATGTAAAAAGTAGTTATTATTATCACAAGCAAGCAGATGCTAATCAAAACTACACTGAGATTCCATCTAACCCCAATCAGAATGGCAATCATCAAGAAGTCAAAAATCAATAAATGTTGGTGAGGATATGGGGAAATTGGAACTCTTCTACACTGTGGTGGGGGTGCAAATTAGTGCAGCCACTATGGTGATCAGTGTGGAGATTCCTCAGAAAACTGGGAATGGATCCATCATATGATCCAGCTATACCACTCCTAGGTATCTTTCCAAAGGGACTGAAATCACAATATTATAGTAATACATGCATATTCATGTGCATAGCAGCACAATTCACAATAGCCAAATTATGAAACCAACCTAAGTGTCCATTAACAGATGAATGGATTACAAAATTATGGGATATCCACACAATGGAATTCTACTCAGCAATAAAGAAGAACAAAATAATGTGATTTGCAGGAAAATGGATGGACCTGGAGAACAATATTTAAAGTGAGATTAGCCAGTCACAGAAAGTGAAAGGTCATATGTTTTCTCTCATATGTAGAAGCTAGGGAGTAATCAGGATACCAGAGGGACTTCAGATAATGGAGGAGAAACTCCAGTGGAGTCAGGGAGGTGGTCTAGGGGAAGGGGTGGGGGGAGAGAATCAATGAAGGAATCACTTCCACTGACATTATGTATATATGTGAGAATAACAATGTCAATCTCAATACCCTGTATGGGGAAGGGAGTAGTGGGGAGTGAGCCGGAGGAGAGCCCACCAAGTGCTGTGTGCATGTGTGCCACTATTACTATGAACTACATTATAATGTGGAACTGTAATGCACCAATAAAAGCATAAAAAGAAAAAATCATCAGTTTGTTTTTAAAAAATGTATGTGCACATGCAAATATACAGAAATACTCAAAGTAAACACTGCAAGGAAATCAAATGCAAAAAGCAATTTTCTCAGTTGTTGAATTATTGGCAATTTTAATTTATGGGATTTTAGAGTTTTTGTATTTTTCAACTTTTCTACAATGACCAAATATTTATTAATTCAATAAAAATCTTTCTTTTAAGAGAGTACTTAGATCACCCACTGTATGGCTAGTGTTGCATAAACCCCAGGAGCTCAATTAGCTCTCCGTGTACCAAGGAGGCAAACCGTGGTAGCCCCAATCTCCAATGGTTCCTCATTACAGCTGTTGATGCATTAATTCTCCTTGCAGAGCTATTCAGTTTCTCTCAATGACATTTCCAGGATTCTAACTCAGCTGTGAACTCTTTTCATCCTACAAGGTCCTTTCTCTTACTTCATCATGAAAACTGAGACCATCAAATATGAATCACTTCAGAAATCTACAATGTGATAAGTACCCATTCCCACCTCCTTCCTATCAGTGTTACAATATGAGATATCCTTCCTATTAAAGGTTTCAAATCTCAGCTCTTTGATGTTCATACCATAAGAAGGTATACTTGGTACAGGCTGAGTATCACTTATCCAAAATGCTTGGGATAGAAGCAGAAGTGTTTTGGATTTCAGATTTTGGAATATTTGTACTGGGGATTGAAACCAGGGGCACTTTACCACTGAGCTACATCTCCAGGCCTTTTTATTATTATTATTGTTATTGTTATTATTATTATTATTATTATTGTTGTTGTTGTTGTTAGTAGTAGTAGTATTTGTGGTACTGGGAATTGAACCCAAGAGCATTCTACCTCTGAGCTACAACCCTAGCCCTGTTTTATTTTTTATTTTAAAATGGTCTCTCTAAGTTGCTGAGGCTGGCCTCAAACTTGGGATCCTCCTGTCCCAACCTCCCAAGTACTGGGATTACAGGCATGCACCACTGTGCCTGGCTCAAAATTAGGAAGTTTTTGAATTTTATGCTGATGCTCAAAAATTTTTGGATTTTGTAACATTTCAGATTCCAAATAGTTGGATCAGGGATACTTAGCCTGTATCTTTCTGTGTTGTTTCCTTCCCACCTCTCAGTTACCCCCATACAATTATTTATGACCCTATCTTCTGACCACTCTCTTCCTTTTCATCCCTAATTCTGTCATCATTGGGTTGACTGCAGTATCTGGGTGAATGGTTCATCTACAACCTGGGCCTCTCAATTCCTCAACCTCAGCTTCTATGACTTCTCTTCCTTTCAGCCAGTCACTCTCCTTGTCGTATCCCTGCCCCTGTCATTACCACCTCTGAAATCTCAAATGAAAGTATCCTATCCTTGACCACCTTCTATCTTTCTAGAAAACCTGCTTTCAGTTTCCCTGCTGTGATTCTTCAGCACCATCGGAAACCTATCTACTGAATAATCTCTTTAAGCAGTCAGCCTACTACAGTCCAGATTCTACCCCGCCACGCCACTGGAATGGCTCTCACCAAGGTTACCAAGAGCCATCTAAGTGACACCTCTCGGTCCTTGCTGAGTAAGGGTGAGTCCGTACACACCTCTGAAGATTCAGTGCAAGCATCAGCTCTCGTAGGAAGCTTTTCATGACCCACCCAGGTTGGGTAGACACGCTTCCTGTGTATGCCACAGTGTGCTGGGCATCTTGTTATTAATGGCGCTTATCATAGTAACTTATATTGAGTATAAATTTCATGAGGGCAGGGACTGTGTCCTATTCATTTTTATACCATCAGCATCATATACAATACTGAACTATTTTTATAAAAGCTCAATAAATACATGCTGAATTGTAAGAATTACTATACAAATCATTAGCACTGTATCTACAAATCTGGAATAATCGTTTTATCAGGAGAAGAAGGATCTGCAGAATCCAGTAAGGAGCATCTTCTGATTATTCCACCACTGCTAGAGCTGTTACTACCAAAGAGCTCGTACTGTACTTGAGGCCAGCAAGAGTAAGGACCGCAGAAAACAATTCACTAGTGTTAAGTCTATGCCGAAGAAATGAAATCCATGTTCTGTTTGTAAAAGGAAGCTAGAGACAGTCCAGGACAGACTAACTCTTGACTTCATGTGGAAAATGTAACCTACATTTGCCAACTAAAACCTTAACATCTATAGGCTAAATATGGCTCTCCAAAGATGTCACATCCTAAACCTCAGAACCTGTGAATGTTACCTCATGTGGCAAAAGGGATCTTGTAGACATTATTAAGGATTTAGAGATGGAAAGAGAGATTGTTGTGGATTATCTGAGTGGGTTTAAATATCACATGTGTCTATATGAGGGAGGCAAGAAAGTCAAAGACAGAAGGAGGAGACGGGAAGACAGGAGCAGAAGTTGGAGTGAGAGACTCACAAGACGGGCAAGGGGCCATGAGCCCAGCAAAGCAGATGGCCTTTAGAAGCTGGAGTGTTGGCAGATAGACTCTCCCCTAGAGCCTCAAGAAGGAACCAGCCCTGCCATTGCCTTGACCAGTCCAGGGAAACTGATTCTGGACTTATCTCTAGAACCACAAACCAAGTTTCAAACCAAGTTTGTGATGATTTGGTACAACAGCTATAGGAAACCAATACAGATACGAAGAGCCTTTCCTGGGTGACACTACCAGCCACCCAGGCCCCTAAGAAGCAAAAGCTCTTGCTGCTGCCAGAGATGGGGAGCGACCATTGCAGAAGAGGAGAAGGGGTGAAAGTGAGTGGATGAGTGAAGAAGCAGCATCCTCCCACCATCCTACCGAGTCCTCCCTTCCCAGCGACACCTCTAAGCCATCCCACTGTGGATAGTGACAGGGAGTTCTACCAGGGCTCCCCTCCTTTGCCCTCACTGAAGTCTGCCTCTCCTTCAGGTTTGTTCATGGCTGCTTGCCCAAACAGCTAAGTGGGTGTGTAAACTGCCTCGCCCTCCACCCAAACCAGGCAGGGGAAGAAGCCCACTCACGGCCAGCTGGTTCTGGAGCTGCTTGACCTGTAGCTGCAGCGCTTCCAGCTGCTGGCTCTGCCTTTTGGATGAGCTCGTTGAGTAGGAGAGCTGCGAGAGGCTGTTCAGGGCCTCCTTCAATTTGGTGACTTCCTTTGTCATCTCATTTATCTAGTGAGGAAGGAAAACTATCAGTAGGAGATAATGTGTCTACAGAAGCAAAATTCCAGATATTTCTAGACCTCTGACAAAGTCATGTCTACTGGCCTTTGGAATTTGAGACTTTGGGATAACTCATTTTGTACACAGACACACACACACACATATTGTTTTTTTTTTTTTTTAGAGGAAACCCATAAAATAAAAGATAATAAGATCAGGCAAATCTACAAAACCCTGTATCTGTATTCTATTCAGAAAAAGGCCCCTGAATTATATACTGTGTTTTGGTGCATGAGGGTAACAAAAGCTGTGATGCTGATTTCCCTCTTTTATTTAATTAATTTATTTATTTGGGAATGGGGATTGGACCCAGGGGCATTCTACTTCTGACCTACAACCCAACCCTTTTTACTAATTTTTTTTTTTTGCGGTACCGGGGATTGAACCCAGGGGCATTTTACATCCGAGCTACACTCCTGGCCCTATTTTTTATACTTTATTTTGAAACTGGGTCTCACGAAGTTGCAGAGGGCCTCACTAAGTAGCTGAGGCTGGCTGCGAACCTGGATCCTCCGGTCTCAGCCTCCCAAGTACTGGGATTACAAGCGTGCGCCACCACGCCCAGCCTTTTTACTAATTTTGAAACAGGGTCTCACTAAATTGCTGAGGCTGGCCTTGAACCTGTGATCCTCCAGTCTCAGCCTCTCAATTACTGGGATTACAGTCGTGCACCACTGTGCCCAGCTTTCCTCTTTTACCCTTAAAAGGAATGTGGTTAAAAATAAACCAGAATAGGATTAGAGACATTTTTTATTTGGAGACAGCTATGTCTTATCCAATATTGTTTATATGGACAATCAGTAATAAGTCCTAGGAACCTTGATGTCTCTGGACATTTGCTTTAAACACAACCTCCCACCTCACCCCATAATTCCCCATTCCCCCACCTCATAGGCTTTTGAAGCTCTTTTTTGAAATACTCATTATAAAGATAAACAGTGCTCTAACGCCATTCAGAACCTTCAGCACAGGGACCGGGGGTGCAGAGGAGACGCAGGCACAGAACGGGATTGAGCTTACTCTTTGCCTCCCTCCTTTCTCGGTACCGTGTCTAGTGCCATCTCTAAACTGCCTGCTCCCCACATTCCTTCTGAGTCTCCTGCGCACCCTTGAAAATGGGGCCAGAGGGAGTAGTTGTAATGTTTATATGACTCAGGTGAGGAATCATGGAGCTCAGGAAGCAGGACTAAGTCTAGGAGTCTTTGGGTTTCCATGTGATGGAGGAATCTCTTCTGGATTCAATAAGAAGAAGTCTGAGATAGCTCACAAACACTTTTCAGACCCTTCTGATCCCCAACACTGGCAGAGCTTCTGTAAAATGATTTTTAAAGGACAAATATGCATCACATATGTATAAATGCTTTAATATAAGGGGAAAGGGCAGGAGATTGCAGTGTTTTTTAAATTAATATTTAAAACTCTTTTTTTTGGTGGTATTGGGGATTGAACCCAAGGGACTCATTACGCTTGTCATGCAAGGGCTCTACCACTGAACTACATCCCCACTCGTTTTTAAAACTCTGAAACAGGGCCTTGCTAAATTGCCAAGACTGGCTTCGAATTTGTAATCTCCCCATCCCAGCCTCCTGACTACAGCTGGGATTATAGGTGTGTGCCACCACACCTGGCTCCTCCAACGTACTCTTCATAATGTAGCTTTATGGACAGATATAATCACGTGCAGAGCCTCTGAGCATTCACGCAGGTTACTGCCAACAAACCCTGTAAATGTTTAATATAGCAAAAAAGTTGAAGGGACTAAGACTTCTAAGCCCAACAGCTTACAGAATTCCACCAACCTTTTTATCTTTATCCTCCTCCATTTTTGAAGAGCTCTCAGAATATCTTTTCATTTCGGCGAGCTCTTCCTGAGCTTGCTGGAATTTCTGCAGCAGTTCATTTATTTCTTGCTCTTTGGATTTCAAGAGCGTCTGAATGCTCTCCTTTTCCCTTCTCACCTGGGAGACCTCACTTCGAACCTGGGCAACCTCTGAGTGGACCTTTTCTTTCTCCTTTACAGAATCCTTTAATTTTGACGCCAACACACTCACTTCGCTCTCTAAGGATGACTGGAGCTTTTCGTAGGAAGACCTGGGTACCATCGCATCCGTCATCGCTGCTTTCTCTTCCAGGAGCTGCTTCTCCAGCTTTGCCACTTCCGCCTCCTTGCTCGCGAGGTGCTCTTTAAGACTGCTCATTTTTTCCTCCATCTCTTTCGCGGTGGTCCGCAGCGTGGTAATCACTTGCAAGTGTTCTGTGATGGACACAGAGTTCTCTTTCTGTGCATCCACCAGTTGTTTGAGCTGGGTCAACTCGCTCAACACTTTTGAATACTGAGACTTCATTTCAGACAGTGCCTCTTCCGCTTTAGCCCTGGACATGGTAGTCGCCTGCATCAGTTTCTCGTGCTCTGCTTTGTGGATATATTCAGCTGCTACATCTTCGAGAGACTTCCTCTTCCTGTAGTCCTCCAGTTCAGCCTGGGCTTCTTTGTACAGCTGCGACAGCTCGCTCACCTGTTTGTTGAGTTCGTCTATCATCCTGTTCATGGCCTCTTTCATGTCCCCCGCTTCATCACTGGCTTCCTGTGTCGTCTGATTTTTGAGTGTGTCTTTTAATTTCATGATTTCTTCTTGGGCCTCTTGGTATTTCTCAAACAAAAATGCTTTCTCCTTATTCATATTCTCAATAACAGAGCAATATGAACTTTTCATTTCCTCGTACTTTTCCGCAGGTGGCTCAATCACCACCTCCTTCTCCTTCTCCACAAGTTTTTCCTCTAACTCTCTCACTTTCTCTTTATTTCTTTCACTCTCTTCCAACGCGTCCTGCAGATCTCGCTTTAGCACATCTACTTCCTCGTCGGTGACCGTCAGCTCACGGAGATGTGAGCATCTGTCTACGCTCTCATGCGACAGGAGACCCAGTTTCATCTGCTTCTGCACACTCAGGACTTCTTTCATGGCCTCCTCGTACTTGCTCTGAGTTTCTTTAAGTTTCTGACTGAGGTCTGAGCCGTTCTCTGAAATCTCTGTGTTGTTCAAGCACACCAGTTCTGTCCTGCGGGACTGGAGCTCGGCCTGTAGCTGCCTCCTCTCTGCTTCAGAGCTCTCCAGCCTCTTCTGCAAGTCTTGCAAAATCTCTTGGAGCTGCTGAATTCTGACATCACTGTCGGCGTTGGATGTTAAGATGGTTGGAGACGCTGAGGAGTCTGGGGGTGGGGGCTCGCTAGGCTTGCCCGGGGAGGGGGCCAGGTCAGCCTGGGTGGAATGGGAAGAGTCAGAGCCTAGGTCTGCTTCTGCCTCCTTGGGGGATTTGGCCTGGGGAAAAAAATGGGAATTAAATGGCACCCAAGGTGTGGTTAGGGGAGCAAGCAATTGCAACGAGGGAACAAGTCTGAGGTCTAGGTACAGAAGAGCAGTGTGGTCATGCAGCATGTGTGCTCCCGCACCAGGAAAAACTAAGGTCTGTGACATGAGAGTCGGACGGGTGACACAAAACTTACTTTGTGCTCTGTTAGGACAGATTATTTGGGTAATTTTTAAAACTCTAGAATTGTTTTGTCTATAAAACCTTTGCTTCAAAATTTTCCTTTCTTTCTTATAATCATTATAGTTTCCCAGGGGGACAATGGACATAGTATAGCTATTTCTTATTAAGTTTTTATCAAGTTCCTCTGGATGGTCAACTTTACTAAATGAATGGCTAATATTTTACATAGATAGATATAATTTTAATGTATATGAAATCAAAATATAAAATTTTATACATATAAATTGCCACATCATTATACATACTTATGTAAATAAAATTTGTCTATATATTCTATTTATATGTAAACTTTTGGGGGGTACTAGGGATTGAGCCCAGGGGCATTCTACCTCTGAAATATACTCCAGCCCTATTTTGTTTTTTATTTTTGAAACAGGGTCTCACTAAGTTGCTGAGGGCCTCGCCAAGTTGCTGAGGCTGGCTTTGAACCTGTAGTCCTCCTGTCTCAGCCTCCCAAGTACGGGTATTACAGGCATGTGTCACCATGCCTGGCTATATTTAAATTTAATAATGTATAATTGTCATATATATGGTACTATATGTATATAATTTATATATATTATGTATAGAATTTACCAATTTATAGAAATAGAATTAATGAAGAACATTCTTCTCAAGAAACAAGTAATTGGAAACCATAAGATGCTTAAAGCTAACTACATTTTAAAAGAAGAAGAAACTTCTATAGATATTTAAAGCAAAATCCATTTGACTACACCTGAAAAAAACCAATAGTTTGACTCCCTAGAGTGATCTGTGATAGCATCTATTTACCTGTAATTTATCTTGCAACTCCTTATTGTGTAAGGTAAGGGAAGCAACCTTTGCTTGCAATAGGACAAGAAGGTCTTGTTGGTCAGCTTCAGAACTTATATCCAATAAGCTATCAGCACCTTGGAAAGAGAAAGACAATTTACAATAATAAAAATAAAGATAATTTATAACAATAATAAATAAATTGATAATAAATAAATTAATTAATAAATTGCCAGTCCTGTGAATCCTTTTAGAAAATCCTTTTAGAAATATCTTTGGAACCTGGTTTATTTATTGTCCCCACCATTACTCTAGTTCAGACTTTATTTATTGCCTTCCTTGCAAACTCTGCAAATGGCATCCCAACAAATCTCTACCTCTCTTCTCTCCCCAGTAAAAATGTAACCTGCACAACAATGTCAGACTAATCTTCCCAACACATACTTCAGGTTATCCTTTGGGTTCAAATGCTTTAACTGTCCCTCCCCCCAAAATAATCTCCAAGTTCCTTTATCTGAGTAAGTCTCGCTCCAATCTACTTTTTCAGGTTATGACTTACTACATCTTTCCTAGATTTCCACTTTCCTCAGATTCATGGTTCCCATGATATCCTTTATATTTATAACATGCAGTTGATTCTTTCATTGTTTATCCACGGGACTGCTCTTGCAACATCTCTCTACATAACTCTTAGGCATCCTAAACAACCCATCCCAAACTTTACCTCCTCCCTAATAGCACTGTCTGCCCTCCTGGCATGAAATGATCTCCTCTTCCCTGAATCCCACTGTAGTCACTGTTGGTAAGCCACCATTTTTATTTTATTTTTATTTTTATTTATTTATTTTTTTTGTGGTACCAGGGATTGAACCCAGGGGCGTTCTACTCTGAGCTACACCCCCGGCCCTATTTTTTATCCTTTATTTTGAAACTGGGTCTCACGAAGTTGCGGAGGGCCTCAATAAGTAGCTGAGGCTGGCCGCAAACCCGGATCCTCCAGTGTCCGCCTCCCAAGTACTGGGATTACAAGCGTGTGCCACCATGCCCGGCTTCATTTTTATTTTTTAAACATTACACTGCTTCCCATACCCAAATAGCATCTAAAGCAATGTTCTGATATCTGATGCCTCAGTGCTCACTGGCAGGAGATGAGGAGCTTGCTCTAGAATGTGATACAATGTCAGAAAGTTTTCCTATGAAAAACATGTCAGCTGCACAAAACAGTGTGCTTAGTGGCATAGCTGGATGTCTTTCTGGTGAAGGCTCCTTAATTTTTGCTGACTGGCAATGGTTTACAGACCATTCTTTGAACAGTATAGATTTTTTTTTTTTACTATTATGCTTTTCATTTTCTCACGGCCATTCAGTGCAGAGATGAAAACTTTAGTCTTGATGTGGACAGATGCAAAAGCAACGTTTCTTCATAGGAAAGCTTACTTCTGACGCTAAGGCACTGTTCTGCTATCTGATGCCTACGCCGCAGCTTTGTGAGTCCCCTTGACACAAAGGCTAGTGAGCTGCCATTCTGGTGGGATGGACTGGGGACTGAAGCATGACTGCAATACTAAACAATTCTAGGAAATTACTTCCAAGATACAATGGATGCTTTCAAAAGTATCCCGTGTAATACCTGCTCAGTTATGTTAGCGTTGATCTCTGCCAGGAATTAGAAAGTTAAACATTTCTAAATTTGGCAAATCACATTCTGATGTATGAAACGTACAACTCTCTAAGCAACTAAATGCTGGAGCAAAAGAGGGGGCTTTGAAATCATCTAACTCTATATTTTAAATTAATTCTGAAGATACTGTATTATATTCTTAGACACAATTAATCTTGGTGAAGACAATACAATTGTGTATGATTTCACTACACTGCATTTGCTGTGAAGACTTACAACCCCAAGTGGTAAAGGTAGTGGTACAGTGGCAGCCATGGAGACACATGGTTCCTTCTCCCCTCCTGATATAACTTGCTCTTAGCTGCAATGGGTGCTGTGTGCTGTTAGCTGACTGCCCAAGACCCATGCACCACATGTGTTTTTAAAATGCACAACATAAAATACACAGGCTATGGCAATCTAAAAGCTTATTTTGTAGCACACCAAATGACACGATCCAGAAGCAAATCTAATAACTGCCATAATTTTTAGTGGTAATGTTATAAATGAAATTCCAACATATCTGTAATAACAGGTGATAGAAAACTATCTGGGAATTCTCATGGTGATAAGGTCCCTGGTCTGCTAATACCACTGGGTTTATTGCCCATGTTCATAATTGAAGGAAATGCTAACATTTAGTTAAGGACAAATGAAAATAGAGACGTATTGTTTTTATATCCACAGTTAGAGATTCTTTAAAATCCAAGTCAAGGCCCCCTGAAATACAGAAAGTGACAGCCTGTGCATGGCAGGCAGCTCAGTGACAGCATGCTGGTTCTCACAACTGCCCCACCCTGGGTTCCCCGACTTGGACTTTGCTGTCTTTAAATGGACATGGAGTAATCACAGTTTGTTCAAAGGAACAAAAACAGATGCTCCTTTGTTTTACCTGTGGTACTGTCGCTTAGTCTGTCTTTGTTTTCTTGTATAGAACTAATCTCAGCCTGCAGAAACACACAAAAATGACATTAAAAGAATACTCCTAAATGTAACATTCCACAAAAGAACCAGGCAGATTTTCCTCCTTGAGAGCATAAAGTCAGTGTATTCTACCAGAAAAACAACCAGAAAATCTTAAGAAGATATTTTAAAATATAAGTGAAAAGTGACAACTGTCTACTAAGGTATAATTTCTAAAGCATTAGAAGCTCCAGAGGGTATATTCTCAAAACATTTTTCAGATATTTCATTTAGTGAATACAAATAGATTTAAAATTATAATAATTTTATGTAACAGCTCATTTACTGGGCTATGTTCTAAAACTTGAGTTAATAAAGATTACTTTCACATTGTTATCAAAAAAGTTGTAATTTATTTGGCTTATATATTGATTAAAGTATATTAAAGGTAATTTTTTAGCTTTATAATTTAAAAATATCTTATATTAATATCTTATTATTAATTTTTCTAAGAGAGATGTTAATTAGTTCTGTCAGAGAAGAAAAAGGTAATTTTACAAGGGAATAAAAATGTGTGTGGTTTTGGATTGGCAACTGGTCCCCTAAAGACTTCCTCTGACCCTCTGTCTCTGAATATCTATTAATAAATTGCAAAAATTCTTAGACCTTCAAAGACAGACTGATTTCAAGACTCTTATTTCAAAACATTACAGTAACTTGCCAGAAATTTCTGCGTTTCATCTAGATGAGCCACAGATAACGATAAGAGAGATCACTTTTCAGCAAAAGATCTTTTGTAAAAGCCCAAATGCTAAAAAATTAAGTAGCTTATTTTTGCCAACTGCTTATCTTTAGAAAAAGCTGTCCTTTCCTTAAAAATAGGTGCTTATTTTCAACTATATAAGGTATAAAATAAACTGCACCCATTTAAAGCTTACAATTTGAAGGGATTTTAACAGCCCTTCTTTATACTGCCTCTCACACCGATTCTAGGATTGATTTTGCTTTTTTTTCTGAATTGCCTCCTACTTGTATTGACACATCTTAACAGATGAGGAAGGAACAATAGTGACGACAATTAACTGGAAGCCGTGAGAGCTATGCACCAATGCTCGCCCATGGGCCCTCCACTGCAATCAAGATGTAGAATATTTCCATTACCCCTAAAAGCTTCCTCGTGTTTCATCACTGCTGACCCCTGCCCACGCCATTCCTAGGCAACCACGACTCTCCTCTTGGCATTTTCTAAAATTGCTGTAAGTAGAATGTCAATACAGCAAGGATGCTTTTGTGGCTGATTTCTTTTATTCAGCACGATGGTTTTCAGATTTATTTATGATGTTGTTTGTACTGCAGGTCATTCCTTTCGTTGGCTGAGTAATATTCCATTATATGGATATATCTCATTATTTTTATCCATTCACATTTGATGGACAATTTGGATCGTTTTCAGTTTAGGAACACTGTGAATAAAGCTGCTATAAACATCCACATATAAGATTTTGTAAAGGCATTTACTTTCATTTCTCTTGGGTAAATACCCATGATTGAATGGCTGGATCACATCTTAGGCATGTGTTTAATTTTTAAAGAAACTACCAAATGGTTTTCTGAAGTAGCTGTACTATTTCACATTCCCACCAAGAGGATATGAGAGGTCTAATTCTTCCATATCCTCACCAACACTTAGTATTTTTAGTCATTTTAAACTTTAGCCATTTGAAATAGTTGTCACTTTTTATCTTGTTTTTGTTCATTTAGAAACTATAGTCCTTTTTACTCCTGAAAATCATAATTTGTAATTTTTTTTTTTTTGGTACTGGGGATTGACTTTAGGAGCATTCTACATCCGAGCTACACCCCCAATCCTTTTTATTTTTTTATTTTGAAATGGGTTGGTTCAATTGAAATGGATTTTATTTTGATGCTTCTGGGTTCAATCCCCAGTAACACACACACACACACACACACACACACACACACACACACACGAATACAACACACTGTTATTGACTATGGTCACGATACTATACAGTACATCCCTTGAACTTATTCCTCTGGTCAAACTGAAATGTATATTTTGACCAATTTCTTCACTCCCCAGAACCACCATTTTACTCTCTACTTCTAAGAGTTCCGCTTTTTCAATTCCACATAAGTGACTTTGACTCCTTTTTTATATGAAGAACATTAATTATTGCTAGTAAATGTAATTTATTCTCCCTATTCTTGTTTATGCTATCCACAGCAGAAAAAATAATGAAGGGGGTGAACCAATGATTCAGAAGTATATTCTGTTTTGCACAGTGTTATATAACTTAAAGCAAATCTATCATGTATCTTAAAATACATTAAAAAAATTGAATACAGAAAGGAAATACCTTGAAGGGTGGTTCAGCAAAAAATACTGATTCCTTTCCTGACAGTGGTGTTGAAGTTATTGATCTTGGGGAAGACACGTCACTCAACTACAAAAACAAAAACGCATGCCAGTAAAGAATGCATTTTCAAAGTCTTTTCTCCTCCAATACAGAAGAATCAACCATTTAGTCCATGCAATTAAACCTACCAGTAAGTATCCTTAGCTTCAATTAACTCAGGAGTAACATTTTCAAGGCAATTCATCTGCATCAAATATTTTTGGAAAGTTTGCAGAGTATAACTAAGCGACTTTGCAGCTATATTAACTAGCATCAATTTTTTATTATTTATTTATTTATTTATTTATTTATTTATTTATTTATTTTTGCAGTACCAGGGATTAAACCCAGGGGCATTCTACCTCTGAGCTACACCCCCAGCCCTATTTTTTATTCTTTATTTTGAAACAGGGTCTCACTAAGTTGCAGAGAGTCTCACTAAGTAGCTGAGGCTGGCCGTGAACCCGGATTCTCCGGTCTCAGCCTCCCAAGTACTGGGATTACAAGCGTGCGCGACCACGCCTGGCTAA
>PVJS01029308.1:0-24869 GCA_004027185.1 Glis glis
TGAACCCAGGGGCATTTTACCTCCGAGCTACACCCCCAGCCCTATTTTTTATTCTTTTTATTTTGAAACAGGGTCTCACTAAGTTGCAGAGGGCCTCACTAGATAGCTGAGGCTGGCCGAGAACCGGGATCCTCCGGTCTCAGCCTCCCAAGTACTGGGATTACAAGCGTGCGCCACCATGCCCGGCTATTTTATATCTTCTTAACATCTGGCCAGTGTGTCTTCTCCTTCCCTTGCCTCTGGCTCACTGCTGGGCACTTGTCACACGTGTACTGCACACTTCTGATGTAGAAAACCAGAGAGGATGGACACAAAGAAAGGACAATTCCAACTGAAGGGTGGGCAGGATTTGAATAGCAGGGAGAAACTATTTGACAAATAAAATCAGGAGGAAACTGCTGTGAGCCTCATTAGAAGATGTTGGAGCTTGGGGTCTGGGGACCCATGTGGGGTTTGGCACCCTCTTTCCTATTAGTCAGGAAGCCCTGGGCACATTTTTTTGACCTTAGCTTCCTTTCCATGAGAGCACATTACTAACTTGCATCTGCCCTGCCTGTTTTCAGGCTGCTATGAATTCCCAATAAGCCAGCAATACTCAAACACTCTGCAAAGCACCACAGAAATAAAAACATAATTTGCTAGAAAAAACAGCTTTTGATCTACAAAAGAGGTGAAGGAATGGAGACACATGGAAATGAAGACCTGGAAATCAGAGAAAGGTTGAAGACATGTTATTTCATGCCTCTTGGAAAAACAATCAAACAAACCAACTAAAGAAATAAGATTGTAAAATGTCTCTCTCATCTGGTTCTGAAACAGTGGCGGCATATAATGACCAGGACTGATGTCTTCACAAACCTGCAGTCATCTCACACATCAGAGACTACATGGAAGTCAGGAAACTTCTGACCAGCGAAAACAATGTGTTATCTGTTTCCCTATGTAAGGGAAGCTGCCATGGCACAGGGGAAGGAGAATCGTAGTACAGGCTCTAGTTTATTCCCAAGCAAACTGCTTTCTCTCTGCATTATTAATGTGGAGTCAATCTGTACTTCTGATTTTACACTGGGGAGAGTTCAATCCTAATTGTTCTACCAATAAAGGCAAGTTGAAATGATCTGCTAGCATCGTAACAGAGGTAAACAGGCCCATCTAGCTGCCCATTAAACCACAAAAACAACTGTCCCCAGTTTGTGTTTTTGGTATACGGCTGGTATCAACTAGGCCAATCTTGTCCCAGGCTTTCCAAGCTTGATGTTATTTCTGTAAAGCAATCTGGATATGGCAGAACACGAGAGAGAGAGAGAGAGAGAGAGAGAGAGAGAATATATATATTCTTTTTTCTCCTCTTTAATAGGCACACAAGCACATTTTACAGTCTGCCTCCAAGTTCATGCAATAAAGGTCTCTTTAGTATCCCATAATAACTCCATTAGAAAGCTTATGCTTAATCACACAGTTAACGTTTTCTCATGGAATTGGTTCCCAGGCCTCCCCTACCAATCTGGATTCCCACCTCCCCCCACCTCATACAAGCTAAACATTTCCCATTGATTAAAAAATGCTGTTAGTGCAACTTTACCATCATCTGTGGTTAAATATAATTAACTCAGCGTTTCAACAAAAGAAACTGGATCAAATTGCTCTGCAATTTTTGGTAAGAAACAGAATTTCTTCCCACTGTGTACAGACTAAAACCAGGAGCAGCAGGACAGATCTGAGAAGTTAATAACACATCTCAAACAGAAGTGGAAGAAAGTACATTAATTACTAAGCAATGGATATCAACACTGCAACCAACTACAATTACACATGCCTAAGTGACGCGGGGTCTGAATCGATCTGGGAGGGCGCATGCTCTACTTCTCTTTTCATAAGGCATGCTATGCAGAAATGCACGCAGCCTCAGAAATGAGCCAGTCGCCATGGCTGCCAGGTAGCAAGGAGGCCACAGCCAGGGACTGACCATCCAGCATCACCCTCAGAATAACAGTTGTGAGCTGGGTGTGGTAGTGCATGTCTGTAATCCCAGTACTTGGGAGGCTGTGACAGGAGGATCGCAGGTTCAAGGCCAGCCTCAGCTACTTAGTGAGGCCCTCCACAACTTAGTGAGATCCTGTTTCAAAATAAAGAATAAAAAATAGAGTTGGGATATAGCTTGGAGGTAAAATGCCCCTGGGTTCAATCCCCAGTACCCCCCTCCCTCCAAAAAAGAAGAAGCTGTGAACCAGGTGTGGTGGTGCATGTCTGTAAACCCAGTACTTGGGACGCTGAGACAGGAGGATCGCAGGTTCGAGGCCAGCCTCGGCAAGTAGTGAGATTATCAGCAACCTAGCGAGACCCTGTTTCAAAACAAAAAATAAAGAAAGGGCTGGGGATGGAGCTCAGAGGTAGAATGCCCTTGGGTTCAAGTCCCAGTAACACACACACACACACACACACACACACACACACACACACAAAGTTGTGAATTGGAATTCCAAATCTGTGTTTATGAAAGCAATAAAACTAAACTGAGCAAAAAGAACAAGAGACCTCAAACACAAAACACATAGGCTCCAGACCACAGGAGTTAGGTTCCAAAATGCAGACTGGTGGTGTGTTGTGTATATAGCACCTTTGCAAATGGCAGCATTTCCCAATGAAAGTCCTTCACATGCATTTGAATTAACTTGATTTATCCAGCCTAACCTGGAAGAAGCCTTGCTTGTCTGATTCAATTCTAAATACATTTCAGAATTCATTTCCTTTTAGATACGGAAAAATGTGCATGGTGAAATTCGGGCTTCAGAGCCCAGTCAACACCTGACTTATCTTGCCAGTTTTCAAAGGAGTTACATAACAGGCCCGAAAAGACCTGGTGTAACTTTTTTAAAGGGTGAAAAAAAGATGAGGCTCTTAGATAACAACAACAACAACAACAACACAGACACACACACACACACACACACACACCCCTATCAAATTACATTATGAAGCCACAGCAAACTGGTCACACTGGATTTGTTCTAGAAAAGTCTGCATATAAATCCGGCAGTGCCAGGAAATGAGTCCCATTCATGTTTGGGGCTTGAGTTGTGTGAACCACGTGATGAGATTGCACAGAACACTGGCTCTGCCTGGGGCTGGACCTCACTTCTCCCCAGAGGGAGCTGCCCCCAGACTTCTGCCCGCCACTAGCTCCGCCCTCAACACACCCAGGGGTCTGGCTCCTGCTGCTAAGTTTGACATAGATTGAGTCACTACTGAATGCTGAGCAAGGGTTTGGTGAATTTGGGTAACTTTTCTTTAATTAAAAAATGTTCTTGCCACCCTGAAAATAGTGGGCAGCTATCCCTCACAGTGAAGTGGCACCCACCCTCACAGGGAGACCTATGGAGAAGTGGCCCGAGCCACAGTGCCAACTCCTCTGAAGGAGGCTTCAGAGGAGCAGAGCCTGGAAGGTGGTTCTGCTCACAGTGCCCCAGAACTCAGGGCTCTAAAATGGTGCTCATGAGCTATTTAGAAACATGGTATTTCCCCTACAAAATGGAAGTGATGGGACGTCAAAAGATATACACACATACAACGGACTTGTAAGCCTTTTCCAGAAGTGAGGCAAATCCGAGGCCATTGAATTACGGGGAAAGCTCTAGGGTTCTGTGTTCCTTAGCTGGTCCTCTGGTTATGGAAGAGGGCGTGAACTTTATGCATTACATGAGACAAGAAGGCTTAGATGGAAGGCTGGAACTTAGACTTAGCAGTCAGTATAATGAGGGTGACATGCCCTATCTATTCTTTAACATATTTATTAATATTGCATTCCCCTTTAAATGTAAGTAAAAAATCTATTAAACTCAAAAGAGCCAGAAATCAAATTTTTTGTTGACTGACTGAATGAATTTTATAAGATGCCATTTTAAAATCTGAAATCTGATCTAATCCAGCTGAATTTGTGTATTACTAAAAAGTACTGAAAATTATTGTTATCTTTTTGTTTTGCTACGTGGAGATATGTACTGTTAAGTGGGTATACAGGAAAACTCACCAACTTCTGAGTGCATGTATGTTGCTATCACTATTCAGTACATTATGATGTGAGACTATAAGACTATAATGCACCAATAAAAGTATAAAAAATAAAAATAATTAAAAACAAAACAAAAAATAGAGCGAACTCTTTTTGTCCTAAGGATAACTGTATTTGCCTGTAATAAAGCCATGGATTTCCTTCAATGACAAACAAGTTATTTGTCATGAATCTGAGGATGTGAAAGGCTCCCTCGTTAGCTAACAAAATCACGATTATGCTAACATCATTTAGCACAATAACAACTTCTAACAATATTTGTATTATTCGTTGTATTTTGACACACCTTGTCATATACATATCACGTCAATCTTAAAATAATTTTTGCTTTAAGTAAAAAAACACCTATTTAACAGGTGAGGAAATAGAGGCTAAGAAAGGTTAAAATGACCCTCCAAAGTCACACAGCTATTCCACTGGACCTGCAAGTATACAGAAGTGCCCTTTGCTGGCTCACCAACTTGGAGATGAGCAGTACCCACTGATGGGCTCTTCATTCTTTTTTTTTTTTTTTTTGCGGTACCAGGGATTGAACCCAGGGGCGTTCTACCTCTGAGCTATACCCCCGGCCCTATTTTTTATACTTTATTTTGAAACCGGGTCTCACAAAGTTGTGGAAGGCCTCACTAAGTAGAGAGAGAAAGAGACAGAGAGAGAGAGAGAGAGAGAGAGAGAGAGAGAGAGAGAGAGAGCGCTGAGGCTGGCCGCGAACCCGGATCCTCCGGTCTCTGCCTCCCAAAGTACTGGGATTACAAGCATGCGCCACCACGCCCGGCTTGTGGGCTCTTCATTCTATGACTGTGTTTCCCTGTGATTTTTAGGATCCCTCATCTGCAAATTCACTTCACCTATCTCGCCCCTAGCAACGATGCTGCAGGGGCTTGGCAGGCCAGGATCCAGGGCCTGTGTGTGCCCTCCTTGTTTCTGCCGCTGCCTTTTTGCTATTTTTCTGATCATCATCACCTTTCCCAAGGAAGGGGCAGGGAATATAAAAAGGAATGGAGCTGAAATCAGTCGATTCTGCTACTTAGAAACAACAGAAGCAGAGGAGCAGGTAAGAAGCCAGAACAGGTGATGGCCTTCATGATGGGACTGAACCTTGGGGACTGTATGTGTCCTTGGCCCCCTCCGCCCTCTGCTTCCTGCCTCCATGAGTTGAGTGGCATTCCTCCGTTGTGCCCTGCAGCTTCGGTTTCTGCCTTGAAGCCGGCCAACTCTGGACTAAACCTCTAAAACTGTAAGCTAAATAAACCTTTACTCCTCTAAGTTGTGCTTGTCAGGTATTTTGGTCACAATGACAAAAGACCTGACTAAAACAGAAGTCCCATTGACATCTGCTGGAGAACTGCTTTGCGTGTGTGGAAAATCCACACATCTGGTGTCAGGAGTGAAGTATTGGGGGCGTGTGTGAATATCATAGGAAAAAGAGAGACAGTTTGTTTGTCTTACCATATAGTTCCCTTCTGTAGGGGATTGCATACTAGTCTACAGTGTAATACTAAATGCACATGGCAAAGCAGACATAGCAGAGGCATCTGGTCTACCCCAAGTGTTATCTCCATGTGGGGCATGTGTAGTGCTTTATTCAACATTGTGAAATAACCACATCCACTCTGCTTACCTCTATACTGAGTCCACAGCATCAAATATTGTGTCCAGAATGTCACCAGCATATAGAGGTGTACTCGGTGACCACATTCAGTGGCCATGTGGGATCAGGCCATTGGGTAGACTCCTACAGTTATCTCTTCCCACTGTACTTTGCAATTCTCTTTTGAAACTCCTCTCAAAGTTTGTTTGTTTTTTACTTTTTGTCTTCTGTGCTTGACCATACACTCAAGGATGTTAAGGCCAGCTCTCTTTCACACAGCTGTGCATCCCCAGTAGGCATGGTGCATGGCATAGTAATGCAACTTATGACTTTTAGGGCAACTGAACCCTGACACTTTCTTACTTAAATCTTAGCCAGGTCTGAGCAAAACTTCTCCTTCACTTCATTTCACATGCTCACTTCTCATCTAGAAGAGGCCCACAGCAAGCAGATGCTCAACCCCTGATGTTCGTTCCCAGCATACTGTGTCTCTGGGACAATACCGAACACATCTCTTCCTTTCAGAATGTCTCTGTTCATAGGAGAGATGCTTGTCTCTGACAAGTTACCTTCCATAACTCTCTGGACAAATTTCCAAGAGAAGAACCTCAGAGCTTTCTGGCTTTGAGGTCCAGATCAATAGCAAAACCCATAGGGGTCAATACTTGTGATACCCTAATCTCACGGGGGAAGAAAAAAGTTCTAATTCTAACAAAAGCATTAAGTCGACCTGACTGACCAGGCTGCAGAGCTCATACTGATGCGAAACGGCGGCACGAGTGGTTTTTATCAGACTTTCAGCACTTTTGTGCTATTTATCTTCCAGACAGAAAAAGATACACCACAGACTAAGAAAATTATATCTGTGACTTCAGTCCCCAAGGGTCTTCTCTGCCTGTCTGCTGGGAGGAAAGAAGATGTCTTCCCTTGGTCAGGGGAAGGTAGGAAAGGATTTGGGATTATGGGATGGGAATGCAATTGAGTTCTCCCCTACCTGCCTTCTCAAGCAACGGTTCTCACCCTGGCTGCATATCAGAACCACACAGGGAGCTTGAGAAACCCTGAAGCTGGACCCCACCCAGGACCAAGGGAATAACAGCGTGCAAGTGTGCAGGGATGGGCGGGGCATTAGTCATCGCTAAGGTTCGGAGGTTTTTCACATGCAGCCTGAGCCGAGAACCCCTTTCCCAGGGAACCCAGGCAAACGAACTGAACGTCCATTTCAAATCTACTTGAGAACTGTGTGCTGGAGTGGCCACTAGGGTGGCGTGTTGAATCATTAATGAGCTTGTGTCTCTGCTGCCTCCGCCTTGTGTGCTGCCCGCTGAGAATATGCCCGGTGACTGTAACAACAAAGAACACGCAGGCCAGAATCCAATACCATTTCTGCTGGAGACAAACATTTGGACGGCACCACATTCGTTTCTTCTTTCTCCATCACATCACAGCTGTCCCTCCACAGCACTTTGTATTTATCTCAAAAAGCCATTAAAACAATTTCTTTGACTGTTGTTTGTTCAAGGTGAGTGACATCATGGGCTCGCTTTCCATGTAATTTAGAAAAGAAAAATGGATTCTTCCATTTCCCTCCCCAGTGGTAGTTATTAGGCCAGGAGCGGGCACTGCGAAAACAATCTCTAAGATAACAGCAGGCGCCGTGGTCTCTGCTTCTTGTGTGAGCGCGCCAGAGAAGGCTGCAGCACGTACCTCAAGCCTGAGCTGTTGTTTTGTTTTAACGAACGACAAGACAAGGAATATGCTCTGAATGACTAGAAACCAAGTGGACAAAGGAGCTGCTATAATACTATGTTTTGATATTTTTAACTCCGTTTGCAAAGGCTAAATTACCGTAGGACTCTGGACTCATTCCTGTAGCAATTGCCTTATAACACACCATAACCATCTCAGCCTGCTCCTCCCCCCAAGGAACTACAACTCAAAATTACAGATTATACAGAAATAAAACCCTATAACTGCTTGTTTGTTTGTTTTACTTAAACGGTCCTGACTTCCTAGCATAACACCCTCAAATTCTGAAAATATCTAAAACAGCAGTTCACCTGGCATACATGCAAGATTTCACATTGTTTGCAGGAAGCTCTCCAAGCCAAGGTTTCAGGGAAAAAATCAGAACAGGGGATGGCCAAATACGACCAGCTGCTCCCTGGCATAGAAGGCTCTAGAGAAACCCAGCCTATAGTATGGAGTCCAACCCCAGGCCTGCTTTTCCCCTTTCTCTTCTCCCTCAGTTCTGCTGCAAGCCACCAGAAATCTAAACACTCTGGTTTCTGCTGAATGATGGGCAAGGGAGGAGGAAAAAAAAAAGACAAATAAACAAGAATTGCTTCTATGGTATCTTTGTGCTTAACAGGAAATGTGGTGACCGTCTTTACTAGCATAACATATTGACCACACTCAACAGGCATTCCAGTTTTTAAAAAGAGCTTTAACCTGACTATAAGATCAGTTAGTCTCAGGAATAAGCTCTTCAAGTATGGTAACAGGATCAAGATAAGATAGCCCAAATATTCTCTGTGCATGTGCGTGTGTGAGGAGGGGACTCGGGATTGAACCCAGGGACATTTTACCTCTGAGCAACACCTCCAGTTTTATTTTATTTTATTTTTTATTTTGAGACGGGGTCTCACTAAGTTGCTGAGGGCCTTGCTAAGTTGCTGAGACTGGCTTTGAACCTACGATCCTCCTGTCAGCCTCTCAAGTACTGGGATGACAGGTGTGTGCCACCACACCTGACTCTAAATATTCTTAGTAACTTAGCAAACGCAAATTTAGCAGTAAGAACACACTCCAGTGGCCTTTTATGAATACTCAGACCTATTTCAGTGACGTAAGGTTTAGCAATAACAAGGAAAAAATATTCAGATTCCAAGGTTTGACATCCATTAACATTAAAATGCCATCTAGGCATACAGGGCAGGGATAAAACTTGATGAAGCAAAAAATAAATTTTCGAAATAAGATTTTTTAAATCGACAGAGTAAATCCCTGTAGTATACAATTTTCAGTTTATAAAAGGAAAGTAATTGTCCTTTTGGGTGCTATTTTGATTCCCTGCCCTCTTTTCTCATTGGTAGCATAAATTCTAGAGCAGACTGCCTGTGTAGACCAAGATCTAGTGTTACTGAAATTTCTTGTCCCTCAACTCTCATCTGTGAGGGGACAGTGAAGACAGAGCATGTCTGCACAGCTTCTTATATTTTCCAGCAACGGGGCTTACACAAAGGAAGCAAGGGTTGAATATCTCAATGCATAAGAAGATATAGTTTAATCCAAACTCTCAAAAAGCCCTAGAGGAACTGTCAGGGAATAGACAAGGCCCAGAATTTATGGCTGATTTAACCTTGCAAAAATTCCCTGGGTCAGCAGAGTCCAGTGGGTTTGTGCTTCATTGTACAATCTGTAGTGAATTCCTTCCAGAAACCACACTATATAAGCAGAACCCTCATGACCCTCTTTGTTTGTAGCTGGTACAGCCATCTGTAACTGCAAAAGCAATCATTTTAAGTGCTCATGATGAACACCTAGGGCAACCACTGGCACAATAACACAAGCAGTTTCCAACAAAAAAGTGCTGAGTGCCAAGTGGGTTTGAGGCTTTGTATTGGCTGCTGTTGGTAGAAAGAAAAACCAGTTCAGAGAAAGAAAACCTCTGGAGTTTCTCTTCTTGGGAGATCAATAAACAACGGTTGTGTCCGATTCTTTCATAATTCTGGCAAAACTCTACAGTTCCACGTTCACTCCCACTGCATACAATTTGGGATTTTGTACCAGTGCCAGGAAAATTGGGCAACATAAAAGAAGCCCTCAGACTCCATGTCTTGCAATTGGAACAGTCCCATGGAAACTGGGGCAGTTGGTAACCTGGAATGAAGCAGAACGAAAGGGGAGGTGCAACCTCATTCTCTGAAACACCATTTAGCTCCATGATTGCATTCATACTGTCAACTCCAATGTGGTGAGAGATTGTCCAAGGCTGCGTTCCTAAGATTGTTGTTCAAAGGCTGCCTTAGGAAACTCAGCGGGGTCTGCCCCCATGTGTGACCTCAGAGGCTGATAGGAATAGCATCAGCTGCAAACCAGAGTCTTCTTGCTGGTCACAATCTCTCCAGGCAGAGCAGAACCAAGGGGAGAGGAGTGGGACGATACAGTGATGAATAACAGAACTGATTACTGCTAGGGGGCTTTTAAGCAATATTTGGAAAATCAAATTTTTAAAGCTTCAATGGAATTTTCTTTTTAAATGCATTTGATATAAATAACCCCCTCTGTATAATATGCATGTTTATATATACAGAAAAAGTCGGAAAGGATAGTTAAATTATTATTATTATTATCATTATCATTATCATTATTATTGTTATTTTGCATTACTGGGGATTGAACCCAAGGGCACTCTACCACTGAACTACATCGCTAGCCCTTTTTATTTTTTATTTTGAAATGGAGTCTTGCTAAGTTGCTGAGGCTGGCCTCAAATTTGAGATCCTCCTGTCTCAGCCTCCCAAGTACTGGGATTACAGGTGTGTGCCAACATGCATGGTAGGATAGTTAAATTCTTAACTGTAATTAATCTTTTTCCTTCACAGTATCTAATAAATTTCATCCAGATGCGAAATAGCTGCACAGGGGTGTGGTACTGAGGGAGATGGGTGAATTGGAAATGGAGATGTACTTGCTACTGTACATTTATCTGCAATTGTATATTATCAATTATCAAGCATTATTTTATTTCTTATATATGGCTACACACAAAAGTGAATTATTAAAATACATAAACACTTAATTTAAAATATATACCAAATTTAAATGTGAAACACAAATTATAACTTCTAATTATAAACTATAATATTCCTGATCACCAAATTTATGAAACTACACGAATGTAAGTTTTTAAAAATGATCTTATTACAGTTTACAAATAAGTGCAGTAGGCCTTTGATTATATTAGAGCCTTAATCTAATAGAGCTCCCGCAGGCACCTATATATAATTTAGAAAGATTACATAAATCACTCCTCTCAATAGGGGTGCATGCTCTAGCTAGAAATCCCCATCTCACATCAAAGGAGAGGTTGAATCCTCGTTTTCAATTGGTTGTGTTGGTCTCTAGAGATAACTATTTCTAGAAACAAAATTATTGTAATTTATTATTGAAGAAATATACCCAAATATACACTTGCTATTTCAGTTTACTATACTTATTGTTTGTGTGTGGGGGGAGACTCATGACTGAGCCCAGGGCAAATGCTAGGCAAGTGCTCTACCAATGTGCTACATCCCCAGTCCCAAATTGGCTGTTTTAGATAAACACAAGCCATTAAGATGCTTACTATTTTAGGTGATATTGCTTGTCATGATAATTCAACTTAGCAAAGATATGCCCTAAATGACCATTCTTAATTCAGTGAATGGGAGAAGATCTTGTTGACTCCATCCATCCAGTGTTCACTTGACAACCATGTACTTACTGTGTGTCTACTATGCTCCTAAGCAAAATATACCAAGTACTGAGAAGGAATAAGAAATCTGAGGTGTGGTCCTCGGAGGATGCCACACTTTATGCTAGTAAAGCCACAACTCAAAGAGATACATTTAAAAAAAACAACCAAGCTAATGTACACAAACTGCTTTATTATAGTAGAGACTAAGATAGGGAGGGACAAGGGGGGGAGAGTTGAAACGTGGGGTCATGCCATGAGCATACCCTTTTGATATTCTGTGTGACGAAATGGGAAGGGTAAGCCAGATGTGGTGGTACACACCTGTAATCCCAGTACTTGGGAGGCTGAGACAGTCCAGCCTCAGCAACTTAGCAAGACCCTCAGTAACTTTGTTAGACCGTTTCAAAATAAAAAATAAAAAGGGCTGGGGGTGTAGCTCAAAGGTAGAATGCGCCTGGGTTCAATCCCCAGTACCAAAACAAACAAATAAACAAGCAGACAAAACCCCCCAAACCAAACAAGCAAACAAAAAAACCAGGAAGGATGAATAAAGCTCTTCTACTATGGGCTGAAGTGGGATGGTCACTATGTGCAACTAGTTGTGGGTTCAACTGGCCATATTTTTCAGGGATCACGATTTTTACTTGAAATAACTACTGACAAACTAAAGTGATTCGAACTTTTGGGTATTTGGAAGACATTTCTTAAAATTAAATGAAGTAAGCTTGCATTTTAAGGAAAGAACTTGGAAGTATTTATGGTGGGTGATTAAAATTCAAGCTTTCAAGTGAAAATTAGTAATTTTTGTTTTTTGGTACTGGGGAGTGAACCCAGGGGCATTCTACCCCCATGTGACATCCCCAGCCTTTTTATTTTTAATTTTGAAATAGGGTCTTGCTAATTGCTCAGGCTGGCCTTGAACCTGTGATCCTCCTCTCTCAGCTTCCCAAGTACTGGGATTACAGGTTTGAGCCACCATGCCCAGTGAAAAATTAGTTTGGAAACCCTGGATCTATCAAGGTGAGCTTAACAGCTAATATCTAAAGGCTTTTTTGATGAAATTGTGGTGCTACTAATGTATGTAATTTTTAAATACTGTAAATTATATACCTTGTCTATGTATTATTATTGTTAGCACTTTTGCATAACTCAGTGAGCCGATATTTTCCAAAGACCAATGGATAATGTTAACAAATCATGCATGAGTTAATGATACATTCAAAGTGCGAGAAAAGCCGGGCATGATGGCACACGCTTATAATCCCAGTACTTGGGAGGCGGAGACAGGAGGATCCGGGTTTGCGGCCAGCCTCAGCTACTTAGTGAGGCCCTCTGCAACTTCGTGAGACCCAGTTTCAAAATAAAGGATAAAAAATAGAGCCGAGGGTGTAGCTCGGAGGTAGAATGCCCCTGGGTTCAATGCCTGGTACCGAATAAAAAAAAAAAAAGAGAGAGAGAGAGAGTACAAAACAACAATAACAACAACAACAAACCTAGGATAGGATTTCAGATTCCATATTGCACCTAGCTTTTAAGAAACTGCTACTTGCCAAACTGCTTTTGGTATGGTGTTAAGAATATCCAAAATTATCTTTACAGTCTATTAAAATATGTTTAGCTATAGTTTAGATATGATTTGAGTGTGTCCCACATGGGTTCATGTGTTGAAATTTAATCCTCATTGTGAGATATTAAGTGGATACTTAACCTGACCCACAGTGTTAAGAGGTGGTGCTTTTGGGAGGTGATTAGGATTAGATGAGGCCATGAAGATGGAGTCCCCGTGATTGAATACTGGTGGCTTTATAAGAAAAGGGAGACAGACCAGAGTATGTGTGCACGAGAGTGCTATGTGATGTCCTGTTCCACCTTGGGACACTGTCAACAAGAAGTCCATCACTAGATGCAGCCTTGCCCCTCCAGAACCTTGTACTCAAATATGTCTCTTTTCTTTATAACTCACCCAGTCTGTAGTATTCTATTCTTACTGGAGATAGAAAACAGACTAATGTACTACATATCTGTGTGAGGCTGGGTTTTTTTTTCATCTATTTCAACAAGAATGATCCAACAGAATAGGTAGAATGCAGAAGAAGATATGAAAATCTAGCCATCTTTTTTTTTTTTTTTGCAGTACTGGGGATTGAACCCAGGGGCATTCTACCTCCAAGCTACACCCCTGGCCCTATTTTTTTGTTCTTTATTTTGAAACAGGGTCTTACTAAGTTGCAGAGGGCCTTACTAAGTAGCTAAGGCTGGCCATGAACCCAGATCCTCTGGTGTCAGCCTCCCAACTACTGGGATTACAAGCGTGTGCCACCACGCCCAGTTTAGCCATCTTTTTTATTAAGGTAAATTATTAAAGAGATTTATAAAAATGTAAAAACTTGCTTCTCTATTTTGGAAAATGTAATTATTTTTCATAAAGTATATTATTTATAATGATAAAATGATTGCTGCTATTATTAAGTGAGCTAATAAATATTTAAACTTTCTCAGTTTTATTTCCTGTAAGTATTGATTCAGCCAACACAAATAAAAGATTTTTGGGGTTTTCAGTAATTTTTAGTAGAATAAAGAAGCCCAAGACCAAAAATATTAGGAGTCAATGATCTAGACAGTGATGAAAAAAACTTAGACTTCCAAACAACAAAATGACAGTATCTGACAAGACAGTTTTATGCACCAAGACAGCAGGAGAAAAGAGGACAGAAGTATGCACTGGCAACTGCTCCAAATAAAGCCAATAGGAACCAAAAACTGTCACTGATTTGGTTTGATGTGAAAATAAGCTTGGAACGTTTTCAACTTGGGTGTGGGCATCTGCTCAGCAATGGAGTTTTAATTAACTCAATTTCAAATGTTTTAGGTGCTTGATCCTTTTGAGCCAAGCATTTCTTTATAGGTCCCAATTATGCGAATTAAAGTGCTACATCCCTCAAGTTTCTAAGCAGATTATGCAAGTGGGTCTTATTTTCTCTGTTTTTGCTTGTTTTCCAGATTAGAGAATCATCTTTTGTCTTTAAATCTTCATTCCTTCTCTCTAGGGTGACCCTGCAATATATATTCCAAACTGAGTCCATTAAGAGTGACAAGGGGTGCAAAGAAAAATAGTAAGCTGGGGAAAACAGGCAATCAGCGGTTTCCTGGGCACACCGGGACAGTGATCCCCCCATTTCTCCCGGGGCCATCATCTCTAGGTCTACCTGGAAGCCTCTCCCATTCCTCCAAACCTCCCGCCTAGAGAGGATTGCCTTCTTTTCTACCAAGAATATAAAAAACCACCAGCCTGCACATTTCTCCACTTCGACATTTCCTCTTTTGCCCATATATTCCTACTTCTCTATCTCTCAGAGGAGCACAGACATAAGGCTCTACCTTTCTGATTCCAGCCTAATCCAAAAAGCAGCTCTTCGCTTGCATTCTCTCTTTTTCCATCTCTTTCTACCGAGCTATAACCATTTGAGCATTTCCTTTCTAAAACATCTTCCCCAGACCACAAGATACTACCTTCTCTTTTCCTTTCACTGTCTCTGCTTTCCTCCTGCCTACCTCATGGCAAGTCTCTATTTCTAAGGGCATTTCTCCCCCCCACCCCACCCCCATAGGCATCCTGAGGTTCTTTCCTTGAACTTCTTCTCTTAGAAAGAGAACAGTTGGCATTACCTTCCTGTCAGATAGGAAGTCATCCGCACAATTAACATAGTGTGATTAACTGTCAAATACACGTTTTCCAGCCGGGCGTGGTGGCGCACGCTTGTAATCCCAGTACTTGGGGGAGGCTGAGACCAGAGGATCTGGGTTCGCAGCTAGCCTCAGCTACTTAGTGAGGCCCTCTGCAACTTAGTGAGACCCTGTTTCAAAATAAAGAATAAAAAAATAGGGCTGGGGGGTGTAGCTTGGAGGTAGAATGCCCCTGGGTTCAATCCCCAGAACTGCAAATAAATAAATAAATAAATAAATAAATAAATAAATAATACAAGTTTTCCATAATTATCTCTCTGTCTTCAAGGCGCCATCTTCAATGTCCATCTATGTGTCATATACATCACTGAAAAGGGATACTGGCTCCCTAAACTCAATATGCCTCACACACAATCCATAATCTCCTTTCTCCTTACTCTTACACCTCCTTCCTCTCATGTTCTCTTTCTGTTACTGTCTTCCTCTCAGTAACCCTCAGCACTAATCACCTTTGTCCTTCTGTTTCCATCTCCCCCAGATACATGTTCCTCCCATTGGTCAAGTCCTGCTGGCTTTCATCGTAAGCTCTGAAATACCTTCCATATCCACCTCTTCTCCCTTTCCTCAGTGCTACTTCCCCATTTCAGGCCCACATGTCACTTGGTCAAACTTGAGAACCAGTTTTCTAACTAGTCTTTGTGCCTCCTCTTTCCTTCCACTGATCTTTGATGTATACCTTTGCCAAGGGGTGACTGACCATGAATTTGGAGACAGTACAGAGGAGTCTTCAGAGAATATCTCACTCACAAGCTGAGGGCTGAGAGGAGGAGATAGGAGATGGATGGGGAGGAGGGAAGAGAACCAAAAAAGTCCATGTGCCAGGCGTCCAAAGAGCAATGAGTACAGGATGGGGTGGTCAACAGGGATGTGTGCTAACAGAAATTAAAGATTTTGAGAATGGAAAAAATGACATTTAAATGGGTGGTTAAAGACTGTTGTGTCCTTGGTGAAAGAGATTTCAACTAATTAATGTGGGTGGTAGAGGATGGGTCTCTAAGCTCCTTGCCTTCTTATGCACATCAAGTTCTTTTCACTTCAGGAACCTCTTAACTAGGACACATTGTGAAATTGCTCTTATTTTGAAAACTGAAATTCCCAAACACAGCTCTCTGACGACCATTTTCTGTTCTTCCATTCCCTCTACTCCTTCAGTTCCTGTAAACTTGCTCTTGGTGGTACTGAGAGTCTAGTGGCGTCCACTCCGGGCTCTCCTATGCAGTCAAACCCTGTAGTCTAACACCTCGCTTCCTGTCCCGGTAGCATCCTTTACTCTCTTGCCTGCTATTTGTTACACCAGATCTACATGGCTAACCACAAAGGCTGTAATGATCCAGTATGGAGGGAAATGGGGCTTGTGGAGGAAATTCCCCAGCCCTAAGTGTCTACAGCAGGTGGGCCCTCATCACCATTCAGCGGTCCTCTTCTAGGCCAGCTGTGTTAGTCAGCTTACTGCCACACCACTGTGACCAAAATACCCAACATAAACAACTTAAAGGAAGAAATATTTATTTTTGCTCAGGGTTTCAGAGGTTTCAGTCCATGGTTGGCTGGCTCTGTTGCTCTGGACCTGAGGTGAGGCAGAATATCATGGTGGGAGGGTGTGGCAGAGGGAAGCTGCTCAGCTCCTAATAGCCAGGAAGAAGAGAGGGGGGAACAGGGATCCGGGGACAAGGCCCAAGGCACGCCCCCAAGGACCCACTCCCTTCTACTAGGTCCCACCTCCTACACTTTCCCCCATCTCCCAATAGTCCATTCGAATTATGAATCCCTCCATGGATTAGTCGACTGATGAGACCAGAGCCCTCATGATCCAATCACTCCCCACGGGCTCCACTTATGAACCTTGTGGCATTTGCAGACCAAGCCTTTGGGGAACATTCCAGATCCAAATCATAACACCAACTTTCTTCTTTCTTACATTCCTATATAGCCAGTTTAAACCATCACATTTATACTCATGACCTTGCAATTCTGCCCCATCTCTCAGCAGATGCCTTGCTACAGGAAATGGAGCAACCAGGTATGAACTTCAACTATCCACCTTCAATCCCAATTAAAATTTTAACTCTATGTGTGGGAAGATATATGCACATGTACATACACATGTATATGGATAAGCATATGTGCATGTCTGTGATGGTTCGTTTTAGGTACCAGCTGGACTGGCTTTAGAACTACCTAGAAACTCGGTTAAGCATGACTTTGGGTGTGTCCGTGGGGGTGTTTCCTGAGGAGATTAGCATGTGAGTCTGAGTAGACTAAGTGGGAAAGTGCCACCTTCAATGTGGGTGGGCACCATGCAACCCGCCCAGGGCACAGAGAAGACAAACTGGTCTCTCATCTGAGAGCTGGGACAGACTCATTTTCTGCATCAGAATTCCAGGCTTTCTGGCCTTTGGATTCCTGGACTTATACCAACGGCCCTCCTGGGTTCTTAGGCCTTCAGCTTCAGACTTAGAGTTACACCATTCATAGGCTTCCATGGTTCTGAGGCCTTCAGGCTGGACTGAGCCACACTATCAGCATGTCAGGGTTTCCAGCACGGGTGGTCTATCATGGGACATTTCAGCTATCATAATCATGTAAGCCAATTGGCCTAATAATTTTAAATATACATATTTAAGAAAAAATATAAATATATTTAGTTCTGTCTGCAGAACTCTGACTAATACAGTATTCATACTTATACCATGGTCAACAGAATTTTTAAAGTACCACCATACTCCTTGCATTGCAAAATGCATGACTCCATTTAATCTTCTTCTCATGCTTCTGTAGCTATCTTAGAAGAAATGCCTTTCTTTGCATCTGCCGGTCTCCCAAGAGGCCTCTCTCTCTCTACTCCATTCTCTCGGCCAGCTCCTGCCCTTCAGCATGCCAACACACAACACACACATCTTGAAAAACCCAAAACTTTCCTCAAACACCAGTGTTCTCTACGTAGCGCTCAAAGTCATTATTTCTCTTAACAGTTGGACTCTGAAATCCAAATCTTTGTTCATTACTGCTAACCTCTCACCTCTCACTTATTCCTCAACCACTGGAAATGATTCTATCTGCATCATTCCATGGAAAGTGATAACAACTGTCATTATGCCTGCTAGAGCTATTTGTTTATTTTTGTTGTTGTTTTGTTTTTATGGTGCTGGGGAATGAACCAGGGGCATTCTACCCCTGGCCTATACCTCCAGACCTATTTTATTCTTTATTCTGAAACAGGGCCTCACTAAGTTACTGAGGACCTCACTAAGTAGCTGAAGCTGCCCGTGAACCTGCGATCCTGCGGACTCAGCCTCCCAAATACTGGGATTACAAGCGTGCGCCACCACGCCCAGCTGTGCTGCAGATATTTGAAGACCCACTATGTGCTATGCAATTTCTCCAATGGTCTCACACTCATTATCTCATGTGGTTCTTCTCAGTATTTTCCCAACAGTAATTGTGTTATTATGTATTTATTGTCTGTTTCCCACTCTGCCCCATGAGCTAACTCAGAGCATGGAGTATGTCTACTTTTTTCACATCTGCATTTCCAGATCCAAGCACATAGTAGGAACTCAATATCTGCTTAATGACTGAATAAATAACCAAAGGTGGATCCTCTTATCTTGATTTAGTAAATGTGAAAAGTAAAGCCCAATGTGGTTAAACTCTATTCCCAATGTCACATACATAGCAGGCACAGTGGTAGAGCCAGGCCTCGAACCCAGAGCTGATCATCAGCCCCTTGCTCTTTCCCCCTCTCTTATCCTCACTGCGATCATCTTCCTGCACATACAACACACGCAAAGGCCATGCCCCTCAATTTACTTGTCTAGCCCAGGCCTTTCTTCTTAGTTCCAGATTCATACAAACAACTCTCCACTTTAAATTTCCACATGCAAGTCCACCTCTAACAAAACTCAACTTGCCATCTTTTCCACCTAAACCTATTTTCTCACTTGCATTCTTAAAAGTACCAGAAACCTGGGAAACACACACACACACACACACACACACACACACACACACACACACACACACACTCCCAGTAACTATATTCTGTCAATTCTGCTTCAACATCCAACTGTCCTTTCCTCCCCCCCACCCCCGGACTGGGAATTGAACTGAGGGGCATTTTACCTTTGAGCTATAGCCCTTTTTATTTTTAATTTTGAAACAAGGTCTCACCAAGTTGCTGAGGCTGGTCTCGAACCTGTGATCCTCCTGTCTCAGCCTCCCAAGTACTAGGATTACAGGTGTATGCCACTATGCCAGGCTCTGTCCTTTCCTTTGAATTACTGATATTGCCATAGTTTAGGCTTTTACAGCTTCTCCTGGACCTCCAGCAATTGAGATTTGGTTTCCTTGCTTCTGGCTCAGTCTTCTACAAGTCATTCTTGTTACTTACACCAGGGTCATCTATATAAGGCACACCTATGATGAGTTCACTTTCTTTCTTCACACTTTGCGATGGCTTGCTATCCCAGATATTGAGATAACTGAGTAAAAGCTCCTGCGTGATACAAATACCTGTACAGTCCCATTGTGTCTCTGTACCCATCGCCACTTCAATCACTCCCTACACATTCCCTGCCCTAGGCATGTGAGCTGCATTACAGGTCCCTCCAGCCTGCCATGCTGCTTCAAATCACACCTGCCTCTGCGTGTGCTTTCTTCCTGGAAGGAACACCCTTCCTCATTGCAGTCTTCCTCATGAACTCTTACACATACTGCAAAACCCACTCTTCTCAACTAAGTCTTCCCTGATCCTTAACACTCTTCTTTTAACCCACTATTATACATTACTGTTTCTAGATAGGATAAGTCACACTACGTGCTAATTACTCGTTTACTTGCCTGTTTCCCTCCTATATTAGAAGTTCCTTGAAGGAGGGACCAAATACTTTATCTTTTTATGTTCAGCACATAGAACAATGGGTGTTCAATACAGTTGTGTTGATTGAATGAATAAAAGCACTTAAAAATGTTCCGTGTTCTTATATCTGAGCCAATTCCATAAAGAACATGAACAAAAGCAAAGCCGACCCGGCTAAGGACAGGCCTGGGACATAAAGAGCTTTTAAAAGCATGTGAATTCAATGTTTGCTGCCAAGGCAAAGTGCTCTGAAGGAGAACATGTTGGAAATATGCATTTTTCAGCACTGCACAAGTATTTTTAGAACATATTACAGGGACTTATTTCATATGCTGGCTCGGAGAAGAGATGATGCCAACGGGATGCGTGGCAGTTGTAGTTTCCATTGGCTAAAAAGAGAACTAGAACCCGCAATGCACAGAGCAGAAGAGCACAATGGCGTGCGGCCGCAGTGCAGCCAGCACACAGCAAGGAGTCTGCAGCCTCCACACGTGGCTTCTGTCTGCAAAGGCAGGGTTGAACCATGACCTCCACACAAGGGTCAGGCAAAGGAGTAGGACTGGAGCTCTGACCCCAAAGTTCACACAGCAACTTCGCCACACCCAGATGCATGCCACACAGAAGAGGTGCTTTCCTACAGCTCATTAAAAGATTCTTAAAAGCCGGGCGTGGTGGCGCACGCTTGTAATCCCAGTACTTTGGGAGGCGGAGACCGGAGGATCCAGGTTCATGGCCAGCCTCAGCTCGCTCTCGCTCTCTCTCTCTCTCTCTCTCTCTACTTAGTGAGGCCCTCTGTAACTTCGTGAGACCCGGTTTCAAAATAAAGTATAAAAAATAGGGCCAGGGGTGTAGCGCAGAGGTAGAATGCCCCTGGGTTCAATCTCCGGTACCGCAAAAAAAAAAAAAAAAGATTCTTAAATTTTGGGCTGCTTTCAACTGTTTCTTAGTTTTCTCTGGAACCCACTCCAAATCTGTACTTAAATGAACCAGTTCTAGGGTGTACCTGTTACTGAAAGGCAGCATTGCTGGGGTATTTTATTTTTAATTTTTATTTTTGGTACTGGGCTCAAACCCAGGGGTACTCTACCTCTGAGCTACACTCCCAGTCACTGTTTTTTATTTTGAAACAGATCTTGCTAAGTTGCTTAAGGGTTTTATTAAGTTGCTGAGGCTGGCCTTGAACCTGTGATCTTCCTGTCTTAGCTTCCCAAGTATTGGAATTATAGGCATGCACCACCATGCCTGACTTGCTTCTGTATTCTATGTATTTAGAGGTGGTCAAGTGCCCACTGCCTCTACTCCATTCGCTTCACCTCCCACCCCTCGAGCCAGCAGGACCACTGAGGATCTTTCTAGTATACAGTGGACTCCAATGTTCATCTTCCATCCTTCCCAAGGCAGCTGCCGAGCCCTGCAAGGCTGTGCACCAGTGGGCTGCTGGGACCTAGCTGTGTACTCACTGTACTCTGGGGAGGACATACCACTGACTGATGAGAGTGAAAAGGCTAGAAAACTAGGGCTGAGGGTCACTGTCATGGGCCTGGGTCGACCAGCAAACCCTGCCCTGTGGAAGAGCTTTCATAAACGTCGACAACAGAAGCCAAAAAAAAAAAACAGGATGAAAGAGACATGTACAGATCTCTTTTTGCTATTGTCTTCAGGTTTATTCAATAGTGTACAGAGTGCAGGTTCTCAGAAAATGAGTACCAATCAGGTAATTCTATGGCTTTTTCTACACAATGCCAAGCGGCCTTAACGGTGAAAAATTCACTGAAATTGTCAACAGGGGAATGTCTCCTGACCGTATCCAATTGACTGGTCACTTTCAGCCTCCCCAGCAGTGAGCCCATTTTCACTTACAGGGAGTGATTTCAGGATCATGAAAGATGGTCAATTGGATATGGCTATATTTTCTCTTTCTTGAGCTCCCACAAGTGCTGCCTGACCGGGCTGTAGCTTTTGCAAATTGACAAGAGTCCCTTGGCTTTAGTCTCTGCTTTGCAAGAGATTTTCTATCAGGGCTCTTATTTCTTTCAATTTAGTTGCAGCTGACATTTTCAGGTTAAGGCCATTCCCCTTGTCCATTTAGGATTTGTGTCTTTGATTTAAGAGCCAGAGGCATGCCAGAATCATTACTCAAAAGTTTGTCACCTCAGAACATTGACACGGCCAATGATGTCCCTAAGAGGAGAAAGCCCCAACATTGTCACCTAGCTTTGCTCCTACTTCTGTAGTTTCGTGCTCAATATCAAATGCTGCTATTACTTGGTAGACAAGTCCAGACATTAACCAGGCATTCAAGGCCTTCAAAAACCTGTCCGTTGCCGGGCATGGTGGCGCATGCTTGTAATCCCAGTACTTGGGAGGTGGAGACCGGAGGATCCAGGTTCGTGGCCAGCCTCAGCTACTTAGTGAGGCCCTCCACAACTTCGTGAGACCTGGTTTCAAAATAAAGGCTAAAAATTGGGCTGGGGGTGTAGCTCAGAGGTAGAATGCCCCTGGGTTCAATCCCCGGTACTGCAGAAAAAAAAAAAACACCAAAAACCTGTCTGCATCTCAACAGTCTAGGCTTCTTCTTCTATTATGCCTGATGTGAACAGTCAGAATGAGGTTTTGATTGTCTCTTTCTCCTCACCCAGCACATCTGTCCCTGTCTTCTTAGTGTGATGACATTCTATCCTGAATTCATTCAAAAATCCATTTCCCCAATTCCTCTTCCTTTGCAAAGTCTCCCCAGATCACTTTTGTTTACAGAGGTCTTTTTGTCTCTCTCCCTTTCTTTATCCCTCTCTATCCCCCTCTTCCTCTCCCCGTGTTCCTGCAGTAAAAACTGCCCAACAATTTGGGCACAGAACATCCTCTATCTTTTAAATACTCTAACTGAGCCAGGCATGGTGACACACGCTTGTAATCCCAGTACTTGGGAGGCTGAGACCGGAGGATTCAGGTTCGTGGCCAGCCTCAGCTACTTAGTGAGGCCTCTGCAACTTAGTGAGACCTGGTTTCAAAATAAAGGATAAAAAATAGGGCTGGGGGTGCAGCTCGGAGGTAGAATGCCCCTGGGTTCAATCCCCGGTACCGCAAAATAAATAAATAAATAAATAAATAAACACATATATAATACATACATACATACATAAATACTCTAACTGACTTATGTATGTCTGTCTTGCCTCCCCGATGGAATTACAAGTTCCTTAATGGGAGGGAAAGGGGCATATACTTCTTACTCTTCCCACTACCTATCTATATTGGTGTTGGCATATGAAAGATGCTTAATAAAGACTCATTGAGTTGGATCAAACACAGCAACTTGGCTCAAATATGACACTCTCAACAGGAGACCCCCCTCAGAGAGACATGCCCACCAAATCCCTAGGGACTCTTTCAGTTTCCATATAGACAGGGCCACACATGTGATCCATCCTTTGCTGTAGCCAAGTGCATTGATTTTAAATCAATTTAAACTAGAATGTGCAACTCAAGTCCATTTTCCCCCAAAAAAGTACATTTACATCATTTGATATCTTAATTAATATTCTTCATAAAATTGGTTCTTCTTAAAATAGCGATTTATCTTCCTGTATTTTTAATTAATTTTCACCATAGGGAAGTCAATTTATTTTTTATTTTAAATGAAGCAGACGTTGTACTGTCTTTCCTTTCAGTAGTAAACTAGCTGAACAAATAGTATACAGTGCTGCCTCAATTCTTCCCACTGTCCACCTTTCAATCATTTCCATCCTTTTAAGTTCTTTATGCAGATGACTCCCAAATGTATGCTTCCCAACTTGACCTTTCTTCTGAGACTCAATTCCACATCTTCTATGAGAATATCACTTTTTCAAATAAAATGCAATAAAAAGCCCACAATTCCATATTCCAAAATTCTACTTGCAAGGCTGTTTGAAATTTATAATTCATTTTCCATAGAAACTGCATTATAAATAGTAATTCAGTTTGTTATCTGGCGGTGAAACAAAGTTTAGCTAATCCATCTGCAATGAAAAGTAGCAGAAAGCAGTATGGTAGCCATATAAGTAATTAAATCAAACACTAAAAAGTAGATGTAAAAAATAAATTTATCCTGGTTGTTAATATTTGAAGAGCACTTTTTTTTTTGGTAATGGGGATTGAACCCAGGGCATTCTACCTCCAACCTACACCCTCAGCTCTTTACTTTGAAACAGGGTCTCGCTAAGTTGCTGAGGCTGGCCTCAAACCTGCAATCCTCCTGTCTCAGTCTCCCCCAAGCACTGGGATTACAGGTGTGCACCACCATGTCCAGCAAAGAAAAGCACTTTTATTTAGAGGACAGGGAGAGAGATTGTTGAATCTTAAGGATTCTTCTCAACTCATAAACAGCCTTTCTGAATGTTCCTTCATCTTACCTCTTTCATTTATCCATTTTCTTTTATTCCCTCTGGCCCTGCCCTCAACCAGACATCATCCTTCTTCACATAGATTATTATAATGGTTTCTCTGGGTCCAATCTCCTTAATATCCAACATACATACAGCCTTCAGAGTAATCCTTTCTGAACATATCTCTTATTGGGTCACTGTTCTGCTCAACAGCATCCCATCCACCCCATCAAGTCAGAAAAGAATAGTCCTAGCCCAGTTACTATGTGGATGTGCACCTTTGTCCAGGAGGAGAATCCCAAGCCTGGCAGGACCCACCCAGAATCAGCACAGGCACTGGCTCCCATCCAAAGTAGTCCAGGCACCCAGAAATGAATTTTAGGATTCTTGGTTAGAAGAGAGCACGGGCAACCTTTGGATGTCCCTGACTAATTGCTCGGGTTTGAAGCCAAAAAGTGATGTCCCGATTTGGTAATTGCATGATCTTGTTAGAGAGGGACTAGGGTTCTGAAAGTCTCAGTCAAAGTGGGAGGATGGGAGCCGGGCATGCTGGTGCATGCCTGTAATCCTAGTACTTGGGAGGCTGAGACAGTAGGATAACAGATTTGAGTCCAGCCTCAGCAACTTAGTGAGACCCTTCCTATTTCAAAATAAATAAAATACATACATGCATATGTACGTACATACATACATACTAGGGCTGTAGCTCGGAGGTAGAATGCCTGGGTTCAATGCCTACTAACACACACACACACACACACACACACACACACACACACACA